>CAIGRS010037970.1:0-21183 GCA_903798395.1 Fraxinus floribunda | reverse complement strand
CGTTGCTACGGGGTTCGCATCACATCTCATCAAAATTATGGAATTCCCCGGAGTTAAAAGATGTCATCAAACAGAGAATCATAATTGATCCAAGCTGTAATTCTCCAACAAAAAAGGTTGAAGAGATAGAACAATGTAGAAAATTAACTAAAATAACAAACAGCAATCAAGCAACCGCAACCAGACCAGATCCATTAGATCTCAACTTCAACTAGGCACCTCCGTGGACACGTTAAATATGATTCAAAACACCAATGCCAAAAGTCTTGAACTGTCAAACTCTGAGCACTCGCACCAATAAACAAATACGAATTTCAACGTTTTCAAGTAAACCGAAGCAATCACATGAATTCAATGAACATAACTAGTAACATAACATGTAGAAAAATCAGATAAACTGAAGGCAATCAAAACAGAATTGAATCAGATGGTGAAAAACAATGTGGTAACACTATAGATTGTCTATTATTCTTAAACACATAACACGCTGACAAGAGATCCTAAAATGTCCAAAACTTTCACCATTTGCGGCCCAACCAATTGCAAGAAATCCCACCAATCAATTAGTTGTTTATGGAGCCAAAATCTGAAACCAAAAAATTCACACCCTAGCTGAAATCGCAAACGATTTTTCACAAATTTCAAAATTCACGAAAAAAAAAAATCCTGAATGAAAATAAAAATAAAATATTTCGATCCCAAAAAAAAATATGAGTACCTGTTGTTGAATCCTACCCAGATCAGCGGGTGACATGCGACTCATCTGCTCCTTAGCCGTTCTCATTAACTTCAGATCCATCATTTCGGGTCGAATCCTTCTTGGGTTGGGTACGCGTCTTCCATCTCCAGCTCCTCCATGACGTGGTCCTGCACGGAGGATGCATTTTGATAATTATGATTGTTTAAAAATGGCTTGAAGGTGGAGGAATGGTGGAAATCGCCATCGCAGAGGAAAAACATGGTGTTCTTGAAGGCTCGATTGACATCGAGCATGGTTCAAGTAGGCTCCGACGGGATCACAGCCTGGGACAATGGTATTAGATCGTCGACGGTCGACAAGAGAGAAAATCACAGAAGGGGGATGGCGAGATAATTTAGGGTTGGAATTAATTTAGATTTCTTCAATTTAATCCCATATATATAACTTAATTTCTGTTCCTTTTTCGTAATGTTTATTAAACGTTAAGAAAAGTATACATTAACAACACTTAAAAAACCTTGCAGAAAGTTAGTCTACAAAAGTAATTTGCAACGTTTCAAAAATTTTGCGATAAGTTAGCTTTTTGCAACGTTCATTAAATGTTGCGGAAAGAGACTTTTCGTAACATTTAATAAATGTTGCAAAAAGATGGCCTATTGAAACTTTTTGCAACGTTTATTAAACGTTGCAAAAAGGTAAACTTTTCGCAACATTCAATAAATGTTGCAATAAGTGACATTAGTAACATTCATTTTAAAAATGTTGCCAAAACTCAATAACATAAACTAATTGCAACATTCACTTACTAAAATATTGTCAAAAGATCCTTTTAGCAACATTTATCAATAAATATTGCCTTTTAAGTGTTGTAAATGATTATTTTTAGAGTAGTGACTTTCACAAATTCATCTTCATCTCTAAAATAATATTCTTTAGGACATTTTGAAGAAGAAAAGGTAGATCTTTGGAAGATCACCTGGCTGTTTTAAAGAAATCATCACTGATTTAGAGACTTTAGAGGTAAAGTATGATAAATAAAAGATTTGGCCTCAATTATTTTGTTTCAATTGCCAGCTTCGTTTACATTATTTAGACACACGACTTTGCACAGTTGTGATACTCTTATAATTGAAAATGAGTATAATCATTTGTTTTCAAAGGAGAAGATAAAGTCTGGTTGGAAAATTCCTTGTTGTTCATGGTGGTCGCAGAAGAGGTAGGTCAGCAATCAATTTTTATTTTTTATTTTTATTGCAAGAAGAAAGTACACATCTAAAAGAATTGCCACAAGTTGTAGAATAAAGATAAGTTGGTTACAAATCAGAAGGGAAGGCAATAAGATACTTGAGGCAGAGTTGATATTGCATATGAATATTTGAGTGATGGGGATCTTTTAGCTATTTCTGATGATAAATCTAAATCAATGAGGATTGTATTCTGGATTCATCTTATGTTTTTCATATGTCCTAAGAAAGATTTGTTTCCAACATATGAAACAACTTCGAAAGGTATTGTGGTCATGGGAAGCTATGCACCTTATGTGGTAGCTGGTATTGGTAGAGTCAGAATTAAGCTGTTGGATGGGACATTTAGAACACTTGATCACGTTCGACGTGTTTCAGATTTGAAGAAAAATCTCATCTCGTTGGTTACTCTTAATTTAAAAAGCTACGAGTTCAGTGGTTAAGGTAGAGTTTTAAATGTTTGCAAAGGAGTCCGGGTTGTATTGGAGGGATGAAAAAAGTCTTAGTTATATATCTTGCCAGGTTGTGCAGAATTGTTGAATAACAATCAGCAAATGTTTAGTGCCGTGGTGGATTTTCATTTTGGTACAGTAGCGTTGGGACTTTGTTTGGGGTCCGTATTGAAGAATAAACTTAGTCGATTTAACATGATATGGGTAATGCCTCTTTGCCACCATTCCCTGTGATGCCATCATATTTATTTTCTAAGGACAAACCCATTGAAGAAAAGTATGGGAAAGCTGATTTTTTTGCTCATGCTTTAAGTGTATTTGAAGATATCTAGTCTAGCAAGGGGCCTTCTACAAAAGCATTTAGTGTTGATTTTGTTTTAGGGTGTATTTCAGCTTTATTTGATAAATTTTAAATCATTTGTGATTTTTGGAAACCCAATGTAATTCTGACTTGCATTCATTTATCCTAGTTCGATATTCATTAGAGAAGTTAGTTTATTTCTTATTGAAGAGTTCTTCTCATTCCTTGTAGTCGAGTTTTTTCTCGAGATGACGAAATTTTGGAGTTTCGTTTGTTGTAGTAAAATTTGTGTTAAGGTAGAGGTTGTTGGGTTCGCAACCCAAACTCATCTAAAGTTTGTGTGGTTTGGTGTATTGGGCTTTCAAAACGTAAAAAGGTTCATGGAGAAAAATGGGAGTGGCAAACCTAATCTATCCCTAGTTGGACGCTTAAACAGTGAGAGGAAATTTTCAGCAACAAGTTGTCGCCCACCTATTGCTTGCAGGTGCTCGAACGGAGCACCAGGCGCGTGAGCATTGTGCTATTCTGGTTTTCCTTGTTTTGTTTATTCCACGTATTTTTTTGACCTAGTTTTTATTTTTAGGGCTATTATTAGGGTTTGACATATACCTCTCTATATAGTTAGCTTATTTTCATATTCACGGTTTTACCTTATTATTACTGAGATTAGAATTATTGTTATATTAGAATTATGGTGTGACCCAAATTCTTTGTTAATAATACTTGGGAGTTCTAATTGAAATGCACATTAAGAATATTTCTATTCGGAATGCTATTATTGAATCCTAATAAGCTTACTTGGCGAATTCTAAATGGAAGTTCTATTTGGAAGTCTATTGAGAGTAGGAATTTGCATTGGACTTGTAAAGGACTTTGGAATGAAGAATAACATCCTTGGAAGATAATTGGGAATGAGACTTGTACCTAGGTGCTGCAAGCCGGTGCCTAGGTACCACCAGCGTAAAGCTAGTTTAGTATGTTGGCACTAGACACCTGGAGATTGGTGCCTCAGCGCTACAACACTTTTTTAGTTTTTGGTCTTTTCTCCGTTTTGGACTCTATTTTTGGCATTATACTTCAACGACAACTCTACTATCAAGATTTGGACGTCCCTTATTTTGTACCCTATATATAGTTGGCTCTTCATTGTATTTTAGATGAAGTTAGAAAAAGTTAGACAAGTCATAAACACACAACCTATGTATTCTTTCTCCTAATTATAATAAAATCTCCATTTTTTGCAAATTATTTAATTCATGTGATCTTGTGATCTTTACTTCATATTATGACTATAATATCTTATTGGAGCAATCCAATTTCCGTAACAATTGGTATCAGAGCTCTTCGTGTTGAAATTCTTGGGAAAATCGAGGTTTTTTGTGCTAGCAATAATGAAGTATGATATTTTGTTATTAGATCGCAATACAAGATTCTCTTTATGGTAGGTAGAGATGTGAACAATACTCATTCAAATGGATTTGAACGACGCGTTGTTGGGACTTGACAAGATGCCCACAACTTGGACTATGGAGGAGAAACAACGGAGGGCCCTATCTCAAATACATTTTCATCTTTCAAAATTATTCTTTAGGACGTTTTGAAGGAAAAGTCAACCACGGTTAAAATTGGAGCAATTATACATGACGAAGAGTCATACTAGCAAATTGCACATGAGGCAACATCTATATTCTCATCATATAATAGAAGATACATCTCTTGAGAATCACCTAGTTGATTTAAAGAAATCGTCACTGATTTAGAGACCTCGGAGGTCAAATATGATAAAGAAGACTTGGAATTGATTTTGTTGTCTTCATTATCCGCTTCATACATGTCTTTTAGAGACACAATTCTATATAGTCGTGATACTTTCACCATTGAAGAAGTCTACAATGTTCTATAATCAAAGGAGAAGTTAAAGTAATTTGTAGTATCTGGGATCATTAAGATGGTCTCATTATTCATGGTGGTCGTACCAGTGACAAGTGAAAATCTAACTTTAAATTTTGTAATTATTGCAAGAAAAAATGGCACTTGGTAAACGATTGTTATAAGCTGTAAAATAAATCAAAATTAACTACAAATCAACAATTAGAAACTTTAACATAAGCAAGTATTGCAAAAAATCCTAGCAGTGTTGGAGAGCTTCTACTTATGTCTGACTACAACTCCAAACCTGATGAGCCTTGAATTTTGGATACATGTTGCACTTTTCATATGTCACCCAATCGGGAATTGTTTTTAATACATGAAGAAGTTTCAAAATGTGTTGTGATGACCTGCAATAACACACCTTATCGGATAGATGGCATTGATCGAGCCAAAATAAATATGTTTGATGGGATGGTTAGAACACTTGATGCAGTGAAAGAAAAATCATATACTTATATACACTTGATTAAAAAGGTTACAGATACACTATCGAAGGTGGAGTTCTGAAAGTTATCAAAGGATCCCATGTTGTGCTAATGGGACATAGAAAGTCCCATTTATATATCCTGTAGGGTGACACATAATCTTCGAGTATTTAAGAACTCGAGGGGATTTAGAGTTGACTTTTATTTGTACCTTCGGAGTCTAATTTAGTGTCTTCTTTTAAGAATACATCTCAATTGAATTTTGAAGATATGGGTAACGCCATAATTTATGGTTTTATCGTATTCAATTACTAGAAATCGACCCATTTTTTTGTCATAAGATTCCACATAAGTACAATTCTTCTAATTTTGTTGTTTATTTAAATGCGGTTAAGGTGTTGATTCTAATCAAGATCTTTCTTTTGATGTATTCAGTTGTGATTTTATTATAGGCCTTGTTTCAGCCTTATATGGTGGTCATTAGATCACTTTTACCCCTAGCTAGGGTAGCAGAAGTGGAGAAGATTTCTACTTGGAATTGTTGATGAAGAAGTTCGTTTGTGTTTTTCATTGAAGAGTTGAAGTTTATTCCTTATTGTATAATTTGTCTCCAAGTGGAGAATTTTTGAAATTTTGTTCAATGCGATGGAATTCACGTGACGGTAAGAATTTGGGTGTGATCCAAATTCTTTGTTGAAGATAACTGAGAGTTCTAATTAAAGTGCACATTATGAAAAATAATACTTGGAATGCTATTGTTGAATCCTAATCAAGTTTACTTGGCAAATTCTAAATTGAAGTTCTATTTAGAAGTTAGGAGTAGGAATTTTTGTTGGGCTTGAAGGGAACTTTCAAATGAAGAAAAACATCCTTAGAAGATAATTGGGACAAGGACGGGCACCTAGGTGCCACCAGCGTAAATCTGGTTCAGCGAGAAAACGCCAATCACTGTTTTTCTGGTTTTTGGTCTCTTTTTTCATTTTGGCCTTCATTTTTGGCATTCTACTTCAACTACAACTTTACTAAAAAGGTTTGGACGCCCCCTATTTATACCCTATATGAGCATTTTAGATGAAGTTAGAAAAAGTTATAAACACATAATCTTTATATTATTTCTCCATATTATAATAAAATCTACATTCTTTACAAATTATTTTGTTCTTGTGCTCTTGAGATCTTTAATTCATATTGTAGATATAATCTCCTATCTTTTACAGAAGTATTAGAGCATTCCAGTTTTCATAACATGTGAGATACACAAAAATATTGTAATTTTATTTGTCCATT
The DNA here is from genome assembly GCA_903798395.1 of Fraxinus floribunda. Taxonomy (NCBI): domain Eukaryota; kingdom Viridiplantae; phylum Streptophyta; class Magnoliopsida; order Lamiales; family Oleaceae; genus Fraxinus; species Fraxinus floribunda. The sequence goes on along the minus strand of CAIGRS010037970.1, from coordinate 14,842 downwards.
ATTAGTGAATAAAATCTCTAATTCTTCAGTCAAATTAAATTCTTATTTCTTGTGTTCTTGTTGTTGCCATCAATATGAAATATTGTGCCGTATAATCTTATTTTGCCCCCAACAAGTGGTATAAGAGCATACATAATCCTTGTTCGATTTCTAACAATCACCAACACAATATATTATTACCAGGGCATAGCTGAGCTCATATTTCATCTTTCCTTATAAAAATAATCTGTCTTGTAAGTTCTGATTAAACATACATGCCCACAAAATAATGCTGCAAAAGATGGGCGACATGTAATGATCTATCAAAAGGTCTCACCTAGTAATCACATGATTTTTTATTTATTTTTAATTTTTTTATGCATACCTATGAAAGAACAAAAAAATTAATGCTAAATAACACTTAACAAATTGAAATACAAAAATAAATTATCAAGAAAAATCAGCATAACATAAACCACTTGTCTAATTATAGAGCAGCTCAATAGAATTAACTGTATTTCGATATAGTAAATCTTTGGTTGTACAATAATACTCGCTTGCCTATTGTATGTTAATTTTCACTACCTTGGTGCCAACCATTGTCCCCATATAGGAATTATAAGGGGGGGGGGGGGGGGGTATTGGAGACGTCATTGTAACCAAAATAGTAATGCACCTTATGTTTAGTGCAAGAATGAGCAAAGATGGAAGTATCACGCATTCCACATTTTCAACCAAAATAGCGACAATGTGTGATATAGTTCGAGCACTATAGGCCCTTGAATCAAATCCCAATTAACATTTAATTGTTATGATTTTCCAGATTTAAATATAATTTTAAATACATTGGCTAGATATACTTGTCCTTGAACTTGGAAATAATTTTTACAGTATTTTTTATCACATTTATTACCAACTGATTAAAAAAGAAATTTCTATTGTAAAATCCAACTTATTGCCTGAAGTACAAGGATTCTGGAGTTGAAGAGATAAGCATGTCAATCACACATTTCATTTGGTGTATCAGTTATCGTCAATCAAATTGTTCCATCAGGCGAAAAAAGCTTTTGGCTTTATTCGGTGCCTTTTAACAACTTCTTGTGGCATTGCTGAAAATGTTTTTTAGCTTCTCGGGCTTTGTTTTCTATCTTCATTGTTTATATTTATTTCTCTAGTATGGAATCTAATGATCTTGAACAAATCTAGATAATTAGATGTTGTAATCTATTGTTTAAAATTAATACGTCAATCATTGGACTTGCATGTGGATGAATGGAATGAATTATGAAAAGTGGAAATCAATAAGGCATAGAAGAAGTCCATGCGGTAGCATGAGCCCCCGATTGCCCACCCTAGGGCAAATCATTTGAGTCACGCGATCACGTGGCTTTGGAAACTAGCCCTTAGGCTGATTTTCTAATTTTTATTCCTTTGAACCTTTTCATGAAAAGTTCACAACTTTTCATGAATTGATGGTTTGATTTCATGGGGAATTATTGTAATACTATATATATGAGTTAGTATTCCATTTCCAAACAATCAATTAATACAAGATATCCATTTTATTCCAAATTCATCTAACCTCTCATTAGAACTTATTCTTGACGCAGAACAGGTTTACAAACTTAAACCCAAACGCGAGAAAATTGTAATTCACAGGAAAATAATAGCCTCCAGAATTCAATGTTTTTATTCAGAAAACAAAGAGCTTTTGAATAGTCTCTGGAAACCCTAATTTATGCAAAAAGATCAAAATAGACATCCACTAAATTAATGCAATTAAAAATGGAAAAACCAAAAATAACACTAAAATTTTGACTGCCCGGTAGCACGCCTTAAACTGCGAATTTGAGGCTGGAAACATCGGTATGGAGCGCTGAGAGACATTTTCGAAAACATATTATAATAGAAAATCTGACACCGGTGTAAAAAGTCATGCACGTTTCTTCGGAACAACTGTTTTAGCCAATTTTCGGTCCAATTCTTCTTCAAACTCTAACGTCAATTGTCCTACATCAATTCTTCAAAGTTTGCACTTGTTCATATTGAATAAACACTTGCGCATTGGTGTTCTTCACAAGGCTTGATTAATCTTTGAACTATTTGCCATTTGAATCCTCAAATTAAAGCATTTGGAGAAGAGGCAAATATTGTTTGAAGACAATGTTTAATCACGTGTTCAGTCTTGTTATTCCATTCCATTTTTTGGTGTTTCCATCTTTGTTCCTTTTCTCTTCATTGTTATGTTATTTCCAACATTAAATATAATTCTGAATAAGTTTCGATTCCGCTCAAATATTAAATAACAGAACCTACTAACAAAGTTGAGGTATACTCCCAAGCACAAAAGCATAAATAAAGAAGAGTCCAACTAAGGACAATATACTACATTATATGACATATATGAAAATCGAAAATAAAACTAATAATCAAAACAAATTGTGAGAAATAAATTTCTTTTTCCCTCTCTTTGGCATGGTGATTCATGAATTAAGTGCATTGATTGGCCAATAATTAATCTTCTTAACCCACTTGATAATGGTTGGCCAATAAACACTCTCATTAGACAAGGAAAAAATATAATACTAATATTGTATACTTAAACAGAAGGCAATTAAAATCTATCTGTAACGGTTATTGCATAGTTAATGCATACAAAAGCGCTTACCAACCTGAATAATGGAATCTGAGCTGGATTATGCACCGATTTTATTCACCTTTAGAGTAAGAAACCTGTTTACTAAAGTAAATTGTTTGAAGTTTGATCTGCTTGGTTCTCCTGGTTCAGAGAAATTTTAGTATCGTTTCTAGGTTTGATTTTGTTTTTATTTTACAATTTTTCAGCATTTTTCTTATTTTTGCTTTCCAATTTCCTGGATATTTTATTAGCCCTACGTTTTATAAAAGTCAGATTTTTTTTAAGAAACAATTTCTAATGAGGTTTTCCTTTTTTGCTCTATAATATTTTTTTTCTGGTTATTAAATATTAGTTTTTCAAAACAATAATCTTCAGTTTTTGAAGTTTCACAGTGTGAAGATAGAATTCGAAAATTTTGAAAATGTTGTTCTTACTTAGGGTTCAAGAATTTATCGAAGCCAGTTTATTTTGTTCATTAATATATTTTTACTTTATTTTGTAAGGAATTCTTGCAAGAAAATGCAGGTTACTTCAGAAGAAGCAGCGTTATTCAGTAACCCAAAAATTATGGTGTCACCCACCACTACCGCTGTCTCCCTAGACAATCCTTCCTCTATCCACACTTTGGCAGCTCCAACTTTTCCACTGAATAAGCGATTCCGTCCAGTATACGATGCTGTCGGTGATGCCATTGTGTACAGGCCCATCGACACATCCCTGCCATTGTACCCGAACACACACCCAGGAAGCGTCATATTTAATAATTTTGCGAACATCAACAGTGGTGAGAAGAATCATAAAATGGGGCAGCCTAGAGAGTACAGCTCAAAAGGCATGACAGCAGCTCTATCGCCTGCCCTGAAACCTGCTAGCTTCTCGACACCGCTGCAGGAACCTTCTTTTGTCTCTGCTCCACTATCGAAGATGGCTTCAGGTGGATCGACCATGCCTAACTCTTCCAGGAAAACCAGAGGCAGACCACCTGGTTCAAGCAAGAAGCCGAAAGAGAATAGTCCGAGTAACCACCACCTAATCTCTACTTATGTGTAATATGTTTAGTTTATTTTTATATTAGTTGTTTGGACCTTATCTAGGTTTTAACTAATTTGTTTTTATTACTTTTATTTCTGATATTTTTTACTTGTCGGCTTTATGACCTGTTCAAGCTTTTTGTTTTTCATATTCTTCTGTTAGACATATTTCACGTCCAACATCAATGTGAACAACCCTAATTTACACCATCGTTCTAATTATTCCCCAAACAAATAATTTTGACTGAGTTTTTTGCTTGCAGGATCAAATGCTGTTGGATTTACTACAAATGTGATCAAAGTGAAGCCAGGAGAGGTTAGCATTCAACATTTATTTTCTTATTCGATGTTGCAATGGAAAATCAATTAATATACTATTATAAATAAATTATGTATTGTTCATATTAATGGAAAAAACTAAAATATTCTTAATTAGAATTTACTCAGGGCTCTTTTATGTAAGCATTTTGAAGAGTTCTTTCAAATATTTGGTATCAACTTAAAGACTAAACTATTTCTACTTTTGTCTTTAAAAATATATAATTCAGTAAAGGCAGCTGAGAAGGTTATGTCTCTCTCCAAATTCTGTAGAGGTCTCTGTCTTTGTCTTTGAACTGTACTGATGAATTTTTATTCCTTATTACCCCCAAATCAAATCAGACTATTAGCATTGTTGCATATTTCTACAAGTCTCTAGAATAACCTAGGAAACTAGAAAATGTAAGAATTATCTAGAATTCACTAGGCAAACTTGGGCACCAAGAAAGCCCTTATGTAGATTTTTATAGAATTGTCTAGAAGAAATGCCACCAACTATAAATAGGCATAGAGCCTCTCATTTGTATGGCGGCCAAAAAAAATTGTAAGCCAAAATCAAAGATATCATTCTAATAAAATTCCTTTATCCTATCTACTTTGTTCACTAAATTACTTTCTACCAAAATCACCCATTCTACTAACTTCCTATAAAATGCCAACTATTTTTTATCATCAAAATAATCCCATACAAAACCTACTATATCCATCTAATCTATTCACTACAAAAAAAAAAAAAACATCAGTGGCATCAGAGCTTCGTTCGATTAATATTGGGCATGATCATATATTATGGCAAACGCTTTCCATTCATCCATTCCTATTCCAACATTCAAGGAGATAACTATGATTTTTGGTCTATCAAAATGAAGACCTACTTTTGTGCTCAAAGTTTATGGGATGTCGTCAACGATGGGTATACTAACCCAGATGACATTTCCACTCTAACTAATGCACAAAAGAAGGAACTTAAAGAGAATCAATAAAAGATTCTCTAGCACTACTAGCTCTACAAATGAGCTTGACGGACACTTATTTTCCAAGAATTATGGGAACTAAAACAACAAAAGAAGCTTGGGATAAGCTGAAGGAGGAGTTTCATGGCAGTGACAAGGTACGTACGACTTCAAACTTTAAGGAGAAATTTTGAGAATTTGAAAATGAAAGATTCTGAAACTGCGAAAGATTATTATTCAAGAATAGATGAAATAGTAAATCAGCTGAGATCTTATGGAGATAATGTTCCTCAAAAGAAAGTCGTTGAGAAAATTTTAATTACTTGCACAGAAAAATATGATCCAATTATTACAGCTATTAAGGAGTCTAAAGATATAGAAAAATTAATAGCTACAGAATTAATGGGTTCACTAGAAGCACTTGAGAAAATATTAGAAAGACGTTATGAAAGTAACACAGAAAATGCTTTTCAATCTTAAATTAATATGCAGTTTCAGAAATCCAAAGAAAGTGGGCGAAAATTTAAAGACAATTCTAAAAACAAAGAAATTCAAGGAAAAAAAATTGATAAAAGTGGCAAGTACCCTTCATGTGGTATTTGTAGAAGAAAAAGTCATTTGGAGAAGGATTGTTGGTTTAAAGGAAAACCACGGTGCCATAACTGTAAAAAATTTGGTCACGAAGATAAATTATGTCGCTCTAAAGAAAATCATCAAGCTAATTTCTCAAAAGAAAAGGATATAGAAGGAAATCTATTTTATGCCTCCGACAAGGATGTATCTGAAGAGAAATTAGATACATGGTATTTAGACAGTGGCTGCAGTAATCACATGACAAAAAATGAAAGTATTTTCTGCAGTCTTGATAAAATAAGCACACAAATAAAAATTGACAATGGAAATTACATTAAGGCAACAAGCAAAGGCACTATTGCCGTCGATACAAAAAAGAGTAAGAGGTACATCAATGAAGTTCTCTTGGTTCCTACAATAGATCAAAATCTACTAAGTATAGGTCAGACGATGGAGAAAGGACATACTTTACATTTTGAAGGAAGTTATTGTACAATCTATGACAAGAAAGATAAATCCCTTGTAATTGTAAAAATCAAAAAGCGGAAGAACAAATGTTTTCCAATCCAATGGAAATACACAAACAATGTGGCAATGACGGCGCAAGTGGACGAGTCTTGGTTGTGGCACAAAAGATTTGGACATTTTCACTTCTGCGGGTTAAAGATCTTGCAGCAAAAGAACATGATGAGAGACTTACCAATCAAAGACATCATTCGAATAAAAGTACTTTCTCCTATCCACTTTGTTCACTAAATTACTTTCTACCAGGATCATCCATTCTACTAACTTCCTACAAAAAGCCAACTATTTTCTATCTCCAAAATTATCCCATACAAAACCTACTATATTCATCTAATCTATTCACTACAAAATTTGATTTTGATTTAATCAGTTCACGTACTTGTTTTTGGCTCTTAACAAGCCTCTCTTTCCCTTATCTTTTAAAATATGCGAGGTACTTAGGCTCTTTTGTCATCTAAGAGCCTACATGAGAGTTTGTTTTCACTAATTTTGATCATTTTTGGGTGACGTAGTTTACGAGAGGTTGGGATATTAGCGTTTTTCAATTTTTAGATCACTGATTTTGAGTGTTTTGAAAACCAATCCAAAATTGGTGTAGCGTAATTTTGGACATATTTTTCAAATCACCAAATCGGTAGTTTTTTACTGCTTCAAATTTTCTTCCAATCCCTCTATAAAACAATTATTTCCAGCTGCATATTTTCCTCAAAATAAAAATATATTACATTTATTAATAAATATTCGTTTTAAAATTTACTTATAAGTTAAAAATTACTAATAAAGTTATTTATTAGTGATTTTTCACGAATATGTAATAAATTAATTTATTAGTATAAAGTTAACTTATAACTATAAAATTAACTTAATATTAAAAATTTTAGTTTTAAGTTAAAATACACTTATATTTATGAGTAACAAAATAATAATACAAGAATTATAAATTAAAAAATCACTGTGTATATATGTAATATTTTTACGGAAAATCACCCAAAATGGAACTCCTCATAGATGTCCAAAACTAGTACTTAAAAAAACTCCATAACAAACACCAAAACTCCCAAGCAGTTAGATCTATATCCTCTTTCTCTGCTTTAGTAAATTCTGTTTTAAATGGAAGATTTCTCAATTCACAGTAGTTATGCTTCTTTTCTTTGTTCCCAATTTTCTTTTATATACACAACTAAAATTCAAATCACAACGTTTTAATTTGTTCTTGATGATTGAATCGCTTCGTTTGTAGAAACACTTCACCTGAAACTTATATTAATAGAACTGTTTTCATCCACCTTTTTTTTACTTTCAGTTTCCTTCTTTTTTTTATGCATCTTTAGTACAATCAATCATTGAAAGGAACACCTGGGCCTCCATTTTTTTGTGTCCTTGTTTCTATTAGTACACTTCTTTTATCAAAAACTTATATTGATCTTGTTTTTAAGCTAGTTTGTTAGGGATTTTGCATAGTGGAGATCTTGACTTTTTTTTTTAACTGGGATGCGCATTTACTGGATTTAGAACTGGCATTCATGAACATGACAATGTATCTGACAGTTGATAAAAATTGTTTTTCAGGATGTGTATTCAAAAATCATGGGGTTTTCTCAGAAGTGTTCAAGGGCAATAAGCATTATATCCGCAAGTGGTGCCATATCAAGTGCTACACTTTGTCAAGCAGCAGCATCTGGTGGAACTGTAAATTACGAGGTTTGAAGTTTCAGATCAATTTCTCTTTTCCCTTAGTAACTTTGTTATTTGATGGTTTTCGAAACCAGATATCTAAAGCCATTTATTATTATATGTGATAACATTTTATAAAGAGTACAGATCGAATTGTAGGGTGCTGAGCAGGGGCAGAGGGAGGGAGGATCCGGCTCCCCCCCCCGATTTTTTGACAATTTTTAAAATTTTTTTATTTACCATTTTGTCCTCAAATCAATAAAAAACTCTACCGATCCAAATCCAAGCATTTCCGTCCCAACTCCTGTTTTCTCTTCTCTTTCTGCGGTGCGGCAATTCTTCTCTTTCCGTTTTTTCATGCAAGCTGCAATGAATAGGAGCCACCACAACTGACCCATCACTCGTAGGAAACTTTGGCCTCAAGTTCATTGAAAATCCAGTCAAAAGTGCAGTAACTACTGGTCTTGAAAGTGATTTTTCTGCATTTAATCAGCTTCAAATGTACCAACCTCATTTTAATAGATAATATTTCAAAACTAACGAACCCCCATGGGCCCCCACCCCTTCAACTCTGGGACCTCCCTACTTCAACGGGCTGGCTCCGCCCTTGAGTGTGTTTTGTTAATTTATTAGCGCCTGATTATTCGTGGATGCCATTAATGTATGAATTGTTTATAGTTGAAAAAGGGGGGGCCCAAATGTTTTGTTTTGGTGACAATTGTGAAAACCCAAAAAGTGTATTTTATCAAATGTGCACTTTTCTGTGCTTTTTCTAAGCTATTACTTTTGTTTTAGCTTTTTAGAGGGTCTTTTTTGTGTCAAAAAAAGATTATTTGTTGAAATACATGTATATTGGCTTGCTAGACTATGGTAACATGTATTCATAATCTTTAAAACATTCCCTCGTGTGTAGTCTAAATTAATTTTTTTTATAAAAGTTATGCACGCACAGAATTTTATAAACTAATGTGACGAGACTTGAACCTTGGTCTTTTACGTGGCTCGATACATGTTTTAAAAAACATATGGTAACTATACTTGAAGCCAACACATTTATTATCTTTTATACCATGTTAACTATTTAATATAGATGTTTAAACCATTAGAGAGATCATATATATTGATTTAAATTTTGTCCTCAATATGCTACCTAACGTGCAAACTATACTCATTTTGTTGATCCATGCTAATCTAAGGAACGTGTGAACTGTATGGCCAATCCAATAACAAAAGTTTCCTAGAGGCACTAGAGCAGGCTACCATGAGATAAAATATCTTCTTTGTAAATATATTTGATTTCGTACTCTTAAATTCCCAAGGTCTAATACAAAATTAATTTTAAGGTATCCAATGACTTTGTCTGTACTATTAAACACTTCAAAATACCTCAACTTTTTTCACAGATCCGATTCAAATAGGAATGATTCGAACTACATCTTTTAACAGTAGTGTTATGGCTACCTCGGGGTGGATTTCATTCTGGAAAAAAGTAGCCAACTTCAACGACGCTCTTGTTTTTCAACACACTATACTATTCCTTATTGCAGGGAAGTGTATACTTACAGCCTCTACAATAAACAAGTGGGGTGGGTGAATTACAAGTAGAATTGTTCATGAAGCCATTTTTTGCCTTAACTCCCCAAATACGGATAATTGCATTGCACCTATCCATCCCTCTTAATTGGTGCTTTGTAACTAGTGGCATCATTCTCATTATTAGAGCATTTTCTTAGTTCAGAGAACCCAAAAAAGGAAGGTCTTGGTGGTTTATTATTGGGTGAATAATGTTAATCCTACTATTTGAGCTTCTTCTACTATAAGGGTAGGCAGAAGAAAAGACACAAGAAAGCATTGTCTGATATACTCCTAGTTTGAACCTTTTAGATTGCATGGAATATGTAGTTTCTAGAGATTGTCCTCTCTTTTGGTCCAGCCTACCACAAGGATCCCAAATCTAGCATCCCAATCAGTACAAAGGTCATCAAAGCCCTTTTCTAGGTTGGATATGTGAAGTTTACCTTATTAATTGTTTTCAAAAATAAAAAGGGCTTTTTTCAGCTGATGTGAATGTGACACGTGCTTCATTGTTGGATGACTGGCGAGGAGACTTTTACTGTGATCCTACTCTAATACAATATTAACTATCTTTGATAAAAGTTTAAGCTCATTTGAATCATTCTCCGCTATCAAATTACACTCATAAGAAACCATACACCAACTAAGGAATCTACACTAATACATTGCATCAAAATTAAAGAAGTCAGTTTGTAATAGAACAAAAAAAATTGATTGAAGAAAGTAGTAACTAACATTAGAATTAATCTCTTGCCTCCAGTGGGGGATAAAAACTTTCCCTGATGTACTAAGAAAATATTAGATATGGTTTTCTATATTTATGACCATTTCAAAAAACCATAATTACGGTTCTCTAGTTACGTCAACGATGGAATGTTCGTGCCCAATAGGGGCATGAAATCAGGACTGTAACTGGCAATTATTAAAGAATTAATCACAAAATAAATCGTTAGTTTTCAACTTCGTATTTTCAGACTTTATTTAATTGCAAGGTAATATCTATGCAAACGATATTCTAGTTTTTTGCTTTAAAAGAAAATGTATAGGAAAAGAAACCATAATCATAGCTATTAAATTTTGATTAGATGGATAATCGAGACTAGTACCTCCTAAATCGCCTATTAAGCTAATTCAGTCGCTTAATAGGATTGGATTGCACATTGGTCAAAACCTACCTGAACCAGTCAACAACCATTCAACCCTAGTGGATTTATAGAAACAGACTAGTTGGTCGAGTCGAGCTATTAATGAACTATTTTGACTCCAAAACAAATGGTAGGTTCCAAACACAAGACCTGTTTCTAATTTTTTAGGCCTTTCATAATATAACTTTTCCAATGCAATAAAGTTACGTTAGGTATATTCCATGGGTTTACCTTGATATCGTGCTCGTACCATTGTATTAAATGATCCCATGATTCCAGTCAGTTGCTTTCCATTCATATAATGCAAAGAGCTCTGGTTGCTCGTTGGGCATTTTTCTTAGATAAAAGAAAGATCTTTTACATAAATAAACTTTGTACATATCTTCTAGCTTGATTTGATAAAATAACAAGAATACTTAAATGTTTTATATTCAGTTACTATGCAATTTTACTTGAACTAATTAAAACTTATGACACACTTTCCCTATTAAACTTTGGTTGTATTCACACCTCGTTTTCTATTAAAGAAATATTAGTTTTGTTTAAATTATTGACGTGGAAATGAATTGCCGGATGATTGTTCGTCCAAAGCATGAGACTTGACAAATGGAACTCGGAGAATAAACTTGCTGCTTTTAATAAAGGTCACACACCAAGTTCGCTCAAGGCTTTCATAAAGTTTGCATGATCATTGTTTCAAGTTCGCTCAAGGCTTTCAAGCCTTTAGCTCATTTGAAACAATGATCATGCAAACTTTGGTTTAATGCTGTGCAATCCTCAGCTTCCATGCATGCTTAAGCTAAACTTGCAAATGGGCTTATATGATATATGCATTTAATTGTAGGGAGTTATACAATGCTTTACTTCAGATGTCATGCAGATATGGATAAGGATACATCATGATCATCTTTATTCATATTGCTCTAACTTATAATCCATTCAATCATTCATCGTTCTTGTGAATCTCTGAGTATGGGATTTTCCTGGTTATTGCTTATGTCCTTCTGCAGGGGCAGTTTTATATCTTGTCCCTTTCTGGTTCCTTTAAGCTTTTGGAAGTTGGTAATCAGAAAAGCAGAACTGGTGGATTGAGTGTAACATTGTCTGGATGTGATGGAAGGGCTTTGGGAGGTTCTGTGGCTGGTCCACTAATTGCTGCCTCCCCCATTCAGGTTTGTCAGTTCTTAAGGACAACTACTTTTTTACTGCATCTACCTACTGTATTTAATGTTCTTGTAAATACTTGATGTCTGTGTTTGGCATTATATCTCCAATTGCAGATAATAGTGACCAGTTTTAAGGCTTATGAATGTGAGGGAAAAAAATCAGCTAACTCAATGGAGACTTCATTTGCTCCGCAAGTTAGTGCAGGTGGTGCAACTGGTGCCAGCAGCTTAACGTCGAATGTGGCTTTTAGTGAATTCTTTGGGGGTCCTGCAAATCCGCAAGCTGGCAACGAGTACATCCCACAAGGCACTTCTGGCATGGCTGGCAATTGATCTTTTTGTGACAATTGTAATATGAGATTTCGGTATTTTTATTATCATTGTAAGGACCATAGGATGCTTTCTACCTTGACTAATAGTTTAGAAAACCACCTACCAGAGTTAAAAGTTCAATTCATATGGTAATTTAGTATGTGTTACAGTCTACTGTAGTAGTTTCTGCTGATCACATTGCTGGTAGTTCTGAATTTTCCTCCCTTTGATTTTTTAATTCTTGTTATATCTACTTGGTAATTTTATCTTATGGTTACATGAGTTCGTGTGCTAAAATTGATGATCCTGCTTTTTGTTATCAAAAACTCGTGCATTTAGCTGAGAAGGCTCAAGTAAGTGTTGGAGTTTCAGGCGTTATGTTTTAGTATTGAAGATCCAGGTTCTTCTTGTTGCTATGGTCTCCTGACTTGAGCTCACAAGGCTATGCATTTTCTTGGTTACCATACCACGACAGGCTTAAGTGTTGCTTAAGATGTTGGACGTGTTTAGTCCAATTCTCAATGCTAGTTTAGAAAGATGATAGGTACCTGTTGTTTGCTTGGAGATATACTAGACAAAGTTTAAGGCTGAATTGCAAATTGAATTTTATGAAGTGTAATATTTATTTTTGTGACACATACACCAATAATTAAAAGGAATTATCAAAAGAAATGCAGTATGCAAAATCTTCCAATTTAAGAGTATGTTCTCTTCTAGGGTTAGAGGCCAGTACCCTGCGGTTTCTCAGAGGACTTAACTCACTCCCTACCCTACTAAAAAAGGAGGCAACAGAGACGGAATCTTAGAGACGGATGTATTTCGTTCCTAATGCCAACAGATTACTAGCAAATTGACAACAAATTTTTATTTTATTATTTTTAAAAATTAAATATTAAATTGCCGACGGAATTACCAATGGAAGTCTTCTGTTGATAAGATTACGTTTCTAATCTGATTGTAAATAAAAAATAAAAAATAAATTAAATAATTTACTAACGAATTTTTTAACGGCTATATAAAAAAACAAAATATTACAAACGTTAAAAATAATTGCTGGTAAAAATTTCATTTTCCCGCCCTTAAATTTTCAATGCTCGCTTAAAAAAATCATTTTTCAAAAAATTTAACACTACGTTGTATTGCCCCAAAGCATAAAAACTAACTGATGAAACCGGTGCCCATTTATCTGACTTTCTCCTCATCTCGTTTCTTTCTCGAAACAAAGAGATATCTGCCATGGTCGCCGTTCCACCGTTCCCCTAAAATCAAACACTGCTACAAGTTCTTGCATCCGCCATGACTAGGTCGCTTTCGGTTCGAAATCAAATGATGCACAGAACTTGTTCAAGGGATAGATCTGAGCACTGATCAAGGTCACGATCTCGTTTAATCTCTTTCCGTTCTTTGTTTCTTTGTTCATGATTTAAGTTACAATAAGTACATGTGTAATCTTGATATAATTTACTTTGTCCATGAGCACTTGGAATTTATCAATTTGGTTGCCAGTCTTTTTCTGAAAAGTGACATTGGGATTTTGTTACTTTTTCACAATTTTTTTTTTTTTTTCATTTAGAGCTTGATATTGAGGGTATTTGAAGATTTTGGTATGTGGGTTGGTGTGATATGTAGAAAATAATACTTCAATTGTATGTTATTGATCCATCCCATGAGAGGGGTATATATACAAGAGAGTTTCTTGTTTTACAAGAAAAAATATTACAGTATTCTAGATTACCTAAATTATAACATCCTAAATATATACAGCTTCTATAATTAGAATATACAGCTTTCTATACTCCCTCTTAAGTTGGTGCATAGATGTCTATCATGCCCAACTTGTCAACTGAGCTGTCAAAAGCTTTTTGAGATACCCCTTTAGTAAGAACATCAGCTAATTGCTCCTCTGAAGTTATGAATGGAAAACGAATAACTTTCCTGTCAAGATTTTCTTTAATAAAATGATAGTCAACCTCCACATGCTTTGTTCGATCATGCTGAACTGGATTATGTGCAATTTGAATAGCAGCTGTATTATCACAATGTAAGTCCATAGGCCTTTGAAGCTTGAAACCCAATTCCTTCAGGACATTATGGATCCACAACATTTCACAAACTCCATGAGCTATACCTCGAAATTTAGCTTCTGAACTTGATCTTGCAACAACTTTTTGTTTTTTTACTACGCCAAGTTACAAGGTTCCCACCCAAAAAAGTGAAGTACCCTGATGTAGAGCATCTATCAGTTTTATCACCAGCCCAATCTGCATCTATGTATCCAACAACTTCCAATGTATCATTTTTTTCAAACAATAATCCTTTACCAGGTGCCAGCTTCAGATATTTCAAGATATGAAAGACTGCATCCATATGCTCTTCACTAGGACAATGCATAAACTGACTAACAACCCTTACGGCGTAAGCAATATCAGGTCTAGTATGAGAAAGATAAATTAACCTTCCTACAAGACATTGATACCTTCCTTTATCAGTAGGGACCTAATCACGAAGAATAACGAGTCCATGATTCATCTCAATGGGTGTCCCCATTGGTTTGCAGTCCAACATCCCTGTTTCAGCGAGCAAATCAAGAACATACTTCCTTTGTGAAAGTGAAATCCCTTCCTTCGACCTTGCAACTTCAATACCCAAAAAATACTTCAGTTGTCCGAGATCCTTCATTTCAAATTCCTTCGATAGATATTGTTGCAAATCATTTATTTCTTTTGGATCATCTCCTGTAACGATCGTGTCATCAACATACACAATTAGAGTTGTAATCTTACCATTCTTGTGTTTGATAAACAAAGTATGGTCAAAATTGCTTTGTTTGTACCCAAAAGCTCTCATGGACTTCAAAAAATCTTCCAAACCAAGCTCTTGGAGACTGTTTTAGGCCATACAAAGACTTCTTCAATTTACACACCTTATCAACGTCTCTTGGGTTATTCTTCAC
>CAIGRS010037917.1:0-20030 GCA_903798395.1 Fraxinus floribunda | reverse complement strand
CTTTCTATCAAACGGACCCTAAGTCAAACTCAACCCGACAAAAAGTAATTTTGCTTGTTCATATCTCAATATTTTAATTGGAGTGAAAGATCAAGTCTCCATCACAATTTATTTTATCGAGACTTCAAGAGCTTCATGTTTTTTGTTCAATTTTATCAAGGTGTTGCTACAAAAATACATATAATTGGTTTTATTAGTTGGTTTGACCAACTTTTGATGAGTTATTTTAGTGGGTCCTATTAGTCGGACAAGATATTTCTTTGACCGAATGTGTTCTACTCCATGAATAGATTAATGTAGTGTATTTATTTTCTTAAAACCAATTTAAGGTGAATGGAAAATTAAGGCCAAAAGATGATCACTGGGCACGGCACGACACGTGGGCTTGGGCCTAGGCCAAGTTGATATATATTTTTTGGTAAAATAATATTTGATTTATATTATTTTATTATTATTTAAAATAATAATATATTTAATTTATATTATTTTTTTCCTCGAATTTTCTGTGCCTGACACGTGGATTCTTCTAGAAGGACTGTTAACGGTTGACGGTTGGCGAATCCTGTCCAAAAGGTTTGTGTATGTTGAAGACACGACTTTTCAGCTGTTGTATTTTTTGGACACAATCTTTCAACTTCTATAAATAGACCCATATACCCCCGATTTCATTCACTCCAAAATCAATTCTAATTTTTACTCTTCTTCCAAAATTATTCTTTCGTCCCTGCATATTCATATTTTGCAATCCAGCCTCGAAAATATTTTCGTGCGTTTTAGTTTTCAGTGAGTAGGTTTGTCGAGACTTGTAATTTGTAGTGCTACTATTACAAGTCGAGGTCATTCTATCTTGAGAGATGAGTTACGGAATACCTCAGTACCAGTGCGGGGCATTATCGTCTTAAGGAGAAAGAGTCGAACTCTTACATCAACCATTTTATTGCATTCTATTTTCACAACGTTATTCTGCCCAAATCCTTTCATGCTGATATCATTACTTGCCAACTTCCAACAGACTTTCACACTCGTGAAAATTGGAAAAGCCACCTTCAGAACTATTACGAGAAAGTGGAAAACCAAAAGCAAAACAGCTCCCTTACCTCATGTTCACTTTTGGTCCTTCCATCTTTAAATCATTCAAGTTAGGTCCTATCACTTCCAATTTCTTTGAGATTGATCCTCCATCTTCCCAAACTCATCACTTTGGTCCTTCAACTTTATTTTCTTCAAATTTGATCCTCTAAAATTGTGTGATTGTCAAGCATGCATAACACACAAAAAGTATACTTTGATCAATTAACTCCTTTTGTTATGGCTAGCGAGTACTTTAGGTTTCATGTACACGTTGAGCTCATTT
The DNA here is from genome assembly GCA_903798395.1 of Fraxinus floribunda. Taxonomy (NCBI): domain Eukaryota; kingdom Viridiplantae; phylum Streptophyta; class Magnoliopsida; order Lamiales; family Oleaceae; genus Fraxinus; species Fraxinus floribunda. The sequence goes on along the minus strand of CAIGRS010037917.1, from coordinate 18,676 downwards.
TCTCCTCAATCCATAAAGACAAAATCGAATGATATTATCGCTACGCGAATCCAAAATTTTTCCTTCCCTAATTAAAGGATAAGAGGGTGGGGGCATGTATGATAAGTTCTTCCAACTACTTTTTTAATAAGTAAGGTGATCACGTACTTCTTTCGATTTGAATATGGGTGTCATGATCGCACATTCATTCTCTCTTTTTATTGGCCTTTTCTCAAAAAAGGAGTGGACCAATACTGTCATCTCAACACACAAGGAACATAATTTAAGTTTAGTTTGATCTATTCAAACTTTTACTTTGGTATTTTTCATGGTCAGCTTTATTTTATGTAATTCCATGTATGATCACTTTCATGACTTGTTCATAATACTCCTCTGTACGTTAATCCGTACCCATTTCCCTTCAATTATCCTAATATATATATATATTTAATGTAGTTTAGGATTTATGTACACGCCGAGCCCATTTTCTCCTCGGTCCACAAAGACAAAATCAAATGATTTTATCACTACGAGAATCCAAAATTTTCTCTTCCCTAATTAAAGGGTAAGAGGGTGGGGGCGTGTATGATAAGTTCTTCCAACTACATTTTTAATAAGTAAGGTGATCACGTACTTCTTTCAGTTGAATAGGGGTGTCATGATCGCACATCCATTCTCTCTTTTTATTGGCCATTCCTCAAAAAAGGAGTGGACGAATGCTATCATCTCAACACTCAAGGAACGTAATTTAAGTTTAGTTTGAGTTATCGCATGTACTCAATATTGGAATTCCATCTTAAACTATTAACCCAAAGTATCAACGGCCCTCTTGTATATTGATTGTTTATTTTATATTCAAGCAATTTGAGATTTTACTCTTAACATGTAGTGACTCATTTAAACTTTTAAATGGATTGAATTGTTATGTTATTTTTTTTTCTTTTGTTTTTTGAATATCAAGTGGCAAATAGCCTCGTCTTCTACTTGAATCAATATTATATATACAACTTTCTATATATTAAACCTTTGTTTAATCCTCATTATTTTCAAAATATATTTTTCTCTCTCTTCTTTTCAGCCACACATTTTTCAATAAAATAATATACACGTAAACTCAAAAAAAAAATTAATTTTTTACCACACATTCTTCACTATTCCAAAATACATTCTTACAATAAAATAGGGCCCCTAAACTTCTCATAATTCTTTCTGCAAAATGAATATACATAAAAGTCAATATGATCAACATGCTACGCGGAAGTCCATGAATTCGGAAACTATGATCTATTCAAACTGTTAATTTGGTATTTTTACGGTCAACATTATTATATGTTATTCCATGTACGATTTATATCTTTCATGACTTGTTCGTAGTACTCTTTTGCACGTTAATTCTTACCCTTTTCTCTTCAATTATCGTACCATTTTTTTTTTTAAGATTTCTTTCATACAATCTTTTATAATGGAAAGGCAATATTATGGGGGATTTATCGTTTCAAATCATGGTTAAGAGATCAAAAAGTGTAATGTCACTCCATCATGATGTAATGCAACTCCTGTTTAGGCTCCATTCTATTCAAAATGCATTTTTCTCTTTTTTTCAACCACATATTCTCCAATATAATAATATTACACATAAATCCAATTATCTCATTTTTTAACCATATATTTTTCAGAAAGTCTATTCCAAAATATATCTTTTCTCCAAATTTTGATTTCAATGGAGTCGGCATATATGCATCTATTGCCAATACATCTTTGCACATTTCACATTTATTACTAGTTTTACGCATTGCATTTTTCATTCTACAATTCTTCTTGTATATACATATTTGACAAGAATAGAAATTGAATTATAATTTACAAATTATAGTACTAGGAAGTATCTTAAAGATTTTTTCCACCTATCACAAAAAATTAATTTATATCGAAGTAAACAAAAAGATTATACGAACAAATTATTATGATGGGTTTATGGCGAGTTCTAAATATTTTCTCTAATATTTTTTTTATAATACCGCATCTTTTGCTGATTGGATCATATCCAAAAACCAGGTACTCTACCAATTTGGCATGAATATAGAATTTTGTTTGATTTATTTGGATATTTTAACTGCAGGTGAAGACTTTGTGATTGTCAACCAGCTACAAGTTGTTTTATTCTTATCAAAGATTATATTTTAGTTTAACCGAATCATTTTCAAGTTGAGATATTTTAAAAAAAAAAAATGAATCACAATATTAACAAGGTTTTTTTTAATACACAAACTCATTCAAAGACATTACTATAAACAAATCATAAATACTCAAGTCTTGATTGATTCAGTCATTACTTATTAATTATTATGCAATTTGATTAAAAAATATTTATGTTGAATTGTTTGGTCGCTTCGTTTATCTATAAATACATCTTCTCACTTGTATATTATCACAAACACTTGAAATTAAGAGTACATAGAGATGGTTAAACTCAACAAGACTACTTTTCTTGCTTTCTTCTTCTGCTTCCTCATTATTGCATCCTTCGGTAGGTAGTCTTTCACTTGCACTCCATCAGTGGATAGTTCACTTTTTTATTATTGGTTTCATTGTGGAAAATGTCATCCATGTTCAGTACAGAAGGACTGAACAAGATTTGTTGAAAAAAACTACTCGATGTTTTTCACATTCAATCAAGTCCAATTCTATCTAGTCGAATGTAAAAATATATGTCCTTACTTTATTCATTATTTTGCAATGCATCATGCATGTGATTATACTGAGAAAATAACCAGACACACAGTTTATCACCTTATTCATTATTTTTCATAGTTTTTCTTACACATTTTCACCCAAAAAAAAAAAAATTTCCTGTGTTGTATCAAGTGAATTTTTGCTTGCTTTTCATTTTTCTTAGTATGATAAGAAACTTAGAGAATATGTACAATTGAATAAGATTTATGCCTTCCACAAAAGAAGTGTTCTTAAAAGTACAATAAAATATAGATGTAAATTTATCGAATAACTGATACTATTCCTCTTTCCCAATCCAATTTTTGTGCAGAGATGCAAATGGGGGAGGCAAAACATTGTGCAAAACTCAGCAAAGGATGGCGTGGGTTTTGTGCTCCTCATAAATGCAGCCGTTACTGCATCCACCGTGAGGGAGCTTACGATGGTGCTTGTCTAAAACATCACCATAGTAAGCATTATGGTTGCTACTGCTACTACCGTCATTGCTAATCAATGAACCTTATATAATCACGTCGTCTATTACTACATACTTATATTTACTTGTTGGAGGTCACACCTTGTGCCCGTCTACAAGTTTGTATTGTGTTTATGTTTCCAAGTATTGCAATCTTCGAGTGCTTTCGTTTTGTATAATATGTTCTAAATAAAAGCTGCCTGTGTGAGTTCTTGTAGCAAGTGGTGTCAGTTGTGTCCATGAGTTCGTGTTACTTTTGTTGTACTTGTATAACCAAAATAATAAAGACTGTAAGTTTCTTGTAGTATGTTTCTTGATCAAAATATAAGTATGTGTTAAAGTCTAGATTTAAATAAATAAATAAATATGTTCACTCATTGAGCGTGAGTTTTTATACGAGGTTAATAGTATTTCTTTTAGAGATATCAAAGAAAACTCGATGTTTTGAAGCTCTATTTCCACACAAAGCTCTATTATCCATGAGACTTGTCACGCAAAGCTTACGAAAAGGAATTGGCCTTGTTTATATATAAAAATCTTCAAGTCCTTTGTTAATTCTATGGGTACAGCTGAATAACCATGTCAGCAAAATTTAACAGTCAGTTCTTCCTCAAAGAAAACATGCAGTGTCAAACCTTTCGCGATGTTATTCTTCTTTTGCAAAGAAAAAGGAAAAAAAAGGTGTTGTACATTGCAAGTCTGTCGCTGATAGCAAAGTTTTGGCCATTATTCTCCCTTTTTCTTGTCGTTTGAAGATGACAACTAAATAAAGCATTTTCAGTGTTTTCACTAAATTTTTAGCTTATTAAAGTTATTTTCTTCTTCATTTCAAGCTAGAGTTCAAAGAAAATGCAAATAATAAATTTGAAAACCTCACACAAAAGAAAACCATCTTCTAAAGAAAAGGATCAAATAAAATATCATGGCTTCTTGTTTTTAAAATTTTATATAGCTATCTAAAATAGATTTTAAAAAAATGGCATGTAAAGTGTTACATAATGTAATATGCTGGCATTTGTTATTTTCTATCAAGGATATTTTAGAGTGTCCAGATTTTTATTTTTATTTTATTTTTGGAAGAAAAAAAAATATTGTTAATATATATGTGTTTTTTTTAGCAAATGGTGCTCTTTGTTATCTTTGAGTAAGAGTAGTACGTAATATTTGAAGAAAGGTTTTTCATTTGGGCACAGAGGCTAGTCAATGAAATTATCTAATGACAAAATTAAAAAATTTGTACTTGAAGATGACATCGTTTTGTTGGTGTTTTCTCAATTTTGCCGTTAAATCATAATTCTTGACTAACAAATATGTATCGATGTTTTAAAACGAAAAATTAGTTCTACAAAAAATTTATTACAAGAGAAGGTCAGTTAATATTTGCTGTTAAATAACAATAAGATGAAGCAAAAGATATTTTATCAAACCCCTACTTGATAGAGATTAAAATCTAGATTTTAATTTAAATCAAAGTTAACAATTAATTTCAACCACATATTTTATGGATTCCACAACTTTTCAATCACATATTTCATAAAGTTCTATCAAAATCTATTAAAAAAATTTATTTCAACCCCTACCAAACAAGGGCTAAGTATAAAATTTTTATTAATAATGGTCAAATTTATAAGTTGTTACGAGTTTAGGGACTATGAATACTATTTTTAATTAGCTAATGAATTAGGTTTTTAAAGGAGGCTGCGGCTTACACCATCCTTGGTTTTATAGAAATTCTCCTATTAGGTTAATTTTGCAATATGTTTTAAACATATAGATAATACATATGTAAAGTTAGTACTACATCTATTCAAATAGTTCAATTCTTAACAAAATATCAGGTGGTCCAATTATTGATGTAGTTTTAATTTCTTGTTCTTTTGCATATGTTTTAAACATGTAAATAATACATATGTAAAGTTAGTACTACATTCAAAAATATCGTTTATTTATCCATCTTGTGTTTGTCTTCAATTCTTACACATCGCTTCATCGAAATAAATACCACTAGTTGTAAAAGAACATTTTATCCATGAAATTGTAAGCTTGTTGTCAATATGAATTTATAATTTTCAAGTTAAATATTTTTCAAATTAAAGTTCTAAGATAAAAAAGAATGCACAATACATTAAAAAACCATGGAACACAAACAAATTATTGACAACTTCAAAGCATTCCTTCACACTAACTATTTGTGACAAATTATTGAGTTTATTTTGAAGCAATACAAAAGCTGAAGCAGTAACAAGCACGAACACATTGGTGGAAATGATTTCAATACATATATAGTTGCTAAACTACTAGCAACTTATTATTCATTTTACTTAAAAGAAGACAGAAAGTATGCATGAGATAAATCTCAGCATTTACGGTAGCAAAAGCAAGCGAATCCCCAGCCCCTACTATGGCAAGCTCCATGCTGAGCCCCCTCCCAGTTCCTGCACTGCCGGTCACAGTTGCCGGTATTCAGGCACATCCCCGACCACGTCGTGCTCAGCCTCGAGCAGACTTTAGCTTCCACCATCTGCATCTCTGCATATACATATATGTATAAATATAGAGAGTGGGCTGTGGGTGAGTGAGTGAGTGAGAAACAACCATAAGTTATAATATTATTAAAGTTTAACGATACTTCGTTAGATTACATGCAGGCTTAAATTATGTTGCCAATTTGTTTTCAGGGCACCACAAATTATGGGCTTAAACTATTATGGTATGTTTAGGGTCCTTTGCACTTTTAAAATTTTAAAAACTGATTCTGAAAATGTTTTGGAACATATTTAGGGCTTGTTTGGCTTACTTTTGTTTTTGCTTTTTATAGAAAAGCTTTTGGATGAAGTTACCTTTAGCTCTTGTTTGAGCCCCATTTTATCAAAAATTCATTTTTTCAAAATTCATTTTCAACCGCACATTCTCCAATAAATAATATTACACCTAAATCAGAAATTTTTTCTTCATTTTTAATTACACATTCTTCAAAATTCACTATTCAAAAATGATTATTTTTCTCTAAAAATGGGGCTCAAACAAGGGTTTTTTTTTTGTTTGGAAACTAATTTCTAAAAGAAATTCCTATTCGAAAGTGTTTAGAGAATGTTACATTGGACAAACTTCCTCTAAAAACTCTTCTAACTAAAAGAACACTTTCATAAATATAGTCAAATGGGTCTAAAAGCAGCTTTTCGATCTCAAAAGCTCATTTTGACTTTTCAAAAATCATGTCAAATGAGCTATTAGATAGTTTGTCTTGATAGAAAAGAAGATATATGTCACATTTTGGGAAAGCCCTTCTACAAAAAGTAGAAACCTTATCAAATGTTCCCTTAGTGTCACTTGGGTAGATTGAGGAAGTAATGATGTTAAATTCTTGTATGTTGTTTCCAACATGTCTTTAGCTGAAGAGTACATGCTCTGTACGCAACTTGTCTATTGTCATGGGCAATATTGTTGCATATTGCGTGCAGAACATGCATGTCTTCAGCTCGAAAAGACATATTCGTAGTGGGTACCGAACATGTGTTCAATAGAACAAGACTTTTATTTTGAAACAAAGGAATAAAGGAATTTTTTTTACCATTGGATGCTACAAGGATGAAGCAGATGAGGAGAGCAAAAAAAATGGTACAAACTTGAGATTTAGCCATTCGCCGCACTTTATTTATGTTGTGAGCTTTTTAGAGCTTGTGAGAAACTGAGTTAACGAAAAGACATATATATAGTGGTATGAGGGCTAATTTGGTCAATAGAGATTAACTTAATTATATATACTAGGTTATACGAAAAGATTTGATCGTGAAACTTCCTGCTCTGAAGATATTGTGAAAAAGATTTGATTTACTTTAATTAAATCAAAGGTTTGACTTAATCAAACCATACCAAGTATCAAGACAGCATGAAATAATGACTTGCACATGAGAGCATAATTTTAGGTATTCGGCATGGATAAGACTGAGGGATGCAATAAAAGAAAATAGATTTACAATTGAAAAATGAGTTATTAATCTATTTGGTATCGAAATATGATAATCACTAGTCAATTAAAATTTGTCATAGAAGAATTAGTCCATGAAGCTATCTCCAACCATAGAAAGTTAAAAAGAGTCTTCGACAATTGAGCATGAAGTTAACATCGCACTGAATACAATTAAAACAACTAATTCGATAGAAGATATGTGTAACATGAGGATCAAAAACTCTATAGTCAACCAAGAGATTAATCCTCAAGCAAAAGGAAAAGATCCGATTTCGAACCTAATTGAGACTGATATGCACTATATGGGTTAGCAATGTGTGCTAAAGATAAAGAACAACTCCTCCTCCTCCTCCTTGTCCTCTTCCTTGCAATAGATTGAGATCCGAGGCTTTCTCAATGATAATTACAAGTTAGGAATTCATGCCAGAAGTGATGTTTTTGGTTATATCAATGGAGAAACAGATGATCTAATGAACTATCCGGTTCTTTAATATGTCAGATAATGATCACGAGCCCATCAAGCATGATGACACAAAGCACGACTAAAGTAAACAGAATTAAGGTTCCCTTAACCATTTTATGATTTTTAGTAAGCTTATTGTTTAGGAGGTTAAGCTCAGCTCCTCCTAAGAGTTATTTTATTTATTTTCATATTCATAAAATACATCACCACGAGTGAGTTTAAACTTTAAAAAAAATAAAATACATTTGACTTAAAATCATACTTGCTAGGAAAAATGTAAGACACCTTGACTTGCACATAAGAGCACAATTTATGAACAATATTGGGCAGTGCTATAAATAAAATTTTAGCTGCGTGTTGTTGTATACTAAAATTGTTCAGTGACATATAGTTCATATTAACCACACAAGTTCTCATTAATTTCATGATAGATCATTATTTATTAATCTACTTAAAATCAAGGATTTGACTTAATACTATCACACAAAAATTGGGGTAATCTAAGGGTGACAATTTGGTTCACCGGTTATGATTGACCGTAGCTTGGCCCAGAAAAAGTTCGAGCCGACCCGGCTTGTGGCTCGAGCCGATCCCATTTTTGGGGTGTCAACTCGAGCCCGAGCTTGCCCTTGTGGCTCGTCTCGGCACAAAAAATTAAAATTGCCAAACTCGGAAAAAAAAAAAGAATTATTTATTTGATCAAATATACAGCCTGTACACAAGGCAGGCTGTAGCTGTCTCTACACGCTGCTACATTTGTTACATGCAGCGTGTGTCATGTCAATTTTTAAATTTCAAATTCAAATTTGGTTGAAACGGATATTTATTTTTTTGTTATAAATATGAGGTAAAATTTTGATTTACATATCAATTTACTTCAATTAGTTTTAAATTGCAATATTTTGATTTCAACTCCAATATCCAACTTCTTTGCTTTAATATTCCAGTTTCTTTTACTATAATATTCAGTATATTTTGCTATAATAGCCATATATGAATTTTACTAATGATGAGATTAATCAGTTTAAGAATAGTTCGAGTACTCCGTTCGGCTACGATGCATCTCAATATGTTCTAATTAATTTGGAGGATATCGAAGAGAAAGAAGTACTCGAGACTAAAAGGTTGACAAAAAAAGAATCACCGAATTGTTTGCAACATATGACACGTAAAAAAGTTTGTATTTAAAATGGAGTTGATATTTGAAAAATATGTTGCAATTACTGTAGTAAAGAACTTAGTTAGAAATCTGATTCAAACACAACCCATTTGAATAGGTAGTATCAGGGATTTGCAAATCGAAACCAGATGGTCTTGACCTGAAACAAACTGAACTAGTTCTGATTCTACTTTTTCCACATTTATATATTTACAGGATATATTTCGTGAAGAAATGAATGCATACATGACTGCAGTAAAGATGTCGCTTACAATGATAGATTCAATGCACGTTACCCGACTCGTGCAAAATTATCTCCAACCTAAATATACTTCTTATTGTAGAAATATTTTTCGCTTAGATACTATAAAATTATATAACAAAAGAAAACAAAATGCTATTGAAGGTCTAAAAACTTTTAATAGTTTTATATCGTTTACCTCTTATTTAAGAACTGATGGTAATAAAAAAAATGCTATATTGCTGCTACGACTCATTACATTGATCACATGTGACTTCTATATAAATGATTATTGCATTCAGATGTGTGGAATATCCTCATGATAATGACACTAACATATACATGATTTTAAAAAATATTATACAAGAATATGGTACACAAGAAATGGTTCAAAATTTTACTTTTGATAATGCTAGTGTAAACAAAATTGTTATCAAAAAATTTATTAATGATTTTAACCATGCATTTGGAAGTTTATCTTTTCGTCAACGTTGTGTATGCCATATTATCAATTTGATTATAAAAGATGGATTAGAACATATAAGATTGCCTTTGATAAAATTAGACAACTAATAAATTTTATTACTGTGTCATCGAAAAAATGGTTTAAAAATTTCTTCGCACAAAATGTAATAGATTATTCTCAATCTTCCAAATTATATTCGGGTTCATATGTATGTCTACCATTATAATATAATGAAATAACTTTATCAAAAAATATTGAGAAGAGTTGCCCTTTTATTCCTTTTAGTTTTGGTGATGGACCATCGACCTAATTTAACTGGCACTAAAGCTATTATAAAGGCGAATTATCACATGTGCATATAAAATTTATATTTTGTGAAATGTATAACTATTATACTGAAAAAAAAAAAAAAAGAAAAAAAAGGCTAGGGCAGTTCTACTCTCCAAAGTTTTTTTTTTCAAGAAATATTTCAGCAAATTCAGATAATATATTGAATTATTTGGACACTAATAAAGGGTTCCCTCATTTACTTCTAGTTCATCAATATCTAGAGCGATATATGTTCGTAGTACAATTTTGAAATTCCCTCTGAATTAGTTAGGTATATGTGAGTAGACGTTCGTAGTATGTTACAATCAAAAGAATTATAGGAATTTATTCTATCATGGTGGATATATAATGAAAGGCAATATTTAATTGTATCAAAAATTGCACATGATCTACTATTACTTCCGATGTCTATGATAGCATCGGAAACTGCACTTAGTTTAGGTACGTAGACGAGTTTTATTAGACGAATGGTCAAAACTAAAATATATATATATATATTGAGGCTTTAATATGCTTGAAGGATTGGAAATGTACGAAATCACGTATTTAAGAATAAGTTGACAGTATAATGGCCGAAAAAGTTGCGGTAGATCCAAAGATAGATATTGTAAGTTTTTATATTGATTAATTTTAAAAAAAAATACGCGATATTAAAATTTATTTGTTTCAAAAAAATTGTGCACAAAATATTTTATTTATGTACAATTTTAACTCCGTCACGTTGATTGTAGTCGGTCCCAAGCCCCAAAACAATGAGAATGGTTGTAACTTTAATTTATAATTCGTATAAATTGCACAAATTTAAAATTCTTTAAAAAAATTAAATTTGTCATGAATTAAAAAAAATAGTGAGCCAAGTTTAGATTTTTTTTGTTGAGCAAAATCTCGTCTTAGGCCAAGAAAAGCCCGAACTATTTTTTCTCGAGTCGAGCCCGAGTTTCAAGTCTCGGCTCCACTCAGCTCGTTGGCAAATATTTTAATTGATTGTTTTATCTTAAAATTGTCCAGTATCATAACTTACATATTAACCACACAAGTACCTACTAAATTTGATAATAGATCATTATTTGTTATCTACTCTTGTCCTAGCTCGTCGGAGTGCTAGATTTGTCTCAATTATTTGTCTCTTTCCTTCACCTTTTCTCAAATTAACTTCGCTATTTCAAGAGTTTGTTGAGGTTATTGTGGATCAATGTCACTAGCTTTTCCGCATCATTTGCTAAAATGTGATCTTATTATTGTCTATTCTAGCAAAACCACTCATTGGAGCCATCTAATCATTGGTCATTAAAGCTCTATTTCTACAGTACTTAAAATCAAGGTTTTGACTTAATCAAATCGCACAAAATCACCGTTTTCACATAAATTTACAATTGTAGGTTATGTTTGAGACGTAATATACTTCAATATCGATTAAACAGTAAAATAATAAATATTTTAATTTGTCTTTTGATAATAAAATAGTGTAGTCTATCACCAAGAATATGGGGCCAAAAATTGCAGAGCAGAATCCTTTCGTAAGCTCATTAAGTTGGCTTGGAAGTCTCAGTTGGTATCGTCGATTGATGTACTCCGAAAGCTCTTTTAAAGACAAAATTATCCTAGAATATCATCACAGATTATTGATGCGCATTCGATTATGGCGAAAATATTCCCCCATGGCACACCGAGAATATGGGGCCAAAAATTGCAGAGCAGAATCCTTTCGTAAGCTCATTAAGTTGGCTTGGAAGTCTCAGTTGGTATCGTCGATTGATGTACTCCGAAAGCTCCGCTAGCAGAGTCCTTTCCTTCTCAATATATATGGCGCACGTTGATTCCACATATGATCCCTGATGGCCAACGGGGGATTCGGTTGGATTGGACACATCTTAGCTGACAATACACGTTAACTAGACAACTCTTAGGTAATTACAATAATATGTCATTATTTCCTCATCACGTGGATTCTTGATACCATATTTATAAATTATAGAGACGTGTATAGTTTCTCCTGCTTAAGTTGTCGTTAAGTCAATAACTATCCAACGGCTGTAATTGTAGGATCATGATTAAATTATTTTATCATTAAGTAGATCTATTGTTTTTGTCTTGTGAGAAGTCTGCAGCACATTACTTGTTATGCTAGCATTGACAGTATACAAAGACTAGAACAAAACAGTTAAAGAGTAAAATTGTCTTTCCCACATGTCTCGTTTAACCCTATAACCAAATAACATGTTACGTGTATGTACATTCGGCTCAGGCACTTGAGACAGGCAAAACGATGATCCTGTCAAATTACTAGGAGCTTGAAGTCATCCCTTAGATATCCGGTTTATATACCATGATCTCGTGTAACCAATCTGCAAGTCGTAGATGGACCACAATTGGGACTAACGAGGAAAGGTGACCCTTTGAGAGTATCAAGGAGCTCTTTGATTGTGTCGAGTGATCCATAACTTTGAAATAGGTATCCACGGAAATGTCAAATCGAGCTCCTCCATAAATACCATAAAATGTACTCTGCCGAAGTTAACACCCTCAACAAACTCCTCAGAATGGGGGGTGTAACATTGAGACGATAGCAATCTTTAGGCTCCAATAATAGTATCATGAATCTTGTAAACTTCACAATAATACACACACACACAAGCACACAATAAGTCAAATTATTCAATCTTCAAGTAAACTGCCAAAATAAAATTAAAATATCATAAATTATGACTATGCACCACACTAAGTCAAACTCAACCGGACAAAAAGCAATTTTGATTGGAGTGAAAGATCAAGCCTCCATCACAATTTATTTTATCAAGACTTCAAGCGCTTCATGTTTTTTATTCAATTTTATCAAGGTGTTGCTACAAAAATACATATAATTGATATACTCGGATTTCTTGGAAAAAATATATTAGCAACACCCGAGGTCGTGTTTCTGACTTTGAATATCTCAAATGTGTAATATAGGGTTAATTTATGAAGAGAATTTTACCACGAAAATAGAAAAATACCCAATTCGTTGGAATGCTTAATATATATTAATTTTGACAACGTCGAGATTAAATATTTATGTTGATGTCAAAACATTTTTGGCTCAAGAGACTTTCAAGTTTCATGTTTCTTAAATTGAAATGTGATTCATATTGGTATGCATCTGGATGGGTGATAATCATCACTAACGATAAAGCATTATTCTTTTTTAAATGTCAAAAAGTTTCCCTTGAACCCAATTAGGGCCAAGTACTTTTTCTTTTCTAAAAAATATATTTTGTTGATTATTGTTGAAAAAATTCGAATAATGTTTTAAATTGACAAATGGATTTATTTAATTATTAGGGGTTAGGATTTTATTTTAAAATGTCGATTTTATTAAGAGAAGTATCATAAACCCTTATGTATTGATTATTTATTTATTTTATATTTATTCAATGGGTATCGTGCCCCAACAAAATGGTAGCTTAATAAAAAAAAAAAGATCATTCTCGTATTTTGGGTGCTGATTTGAGTCTGAATCCGAGCAAATTGTTCACTATAGCTTAATTACTAAGATAAGTTGGTTAAGCTTGCTTACTAAGATAAGTTGCTTAAGCTTAAAGTCTTATATTTTAATTATTTATTTATAGGATACTCTCAACACTTAATTTGCAAAATATATTTTGATGGTTAAACTTGAAGAAATTCAACAAGGTTCGTGCCGGCCGGCCCACTGATTTAGCCGAAAGTTTTGCTAATATTAGAGTTATATTCTATATATTAGGGAATCATATCAGAAGCAGAAGAATAAATTGCCATTTCAAATATACATTAAGTCAATGGTCAGAAAAATAATAAATGTATTCCAATTTTGAAAAGCAAAAATCAGGACAAGGCAATCAGGAAATGAACGAGAAAGATTACATGTTATGGGGATTCCCATATAGCTTGTATAGAAATTAATAATATAACAGACGCAAGATTTGATGGCTCACCAAGCAGATTTTTTTTTTTTTTTTTTTTTTTTTTTGTTGACGTAGGAATCGCAGTCGCTACTTGTGAGTGCGCACTAGGTAAACCTCACTCCATGTGCAGTAGCTCGCAAACCACACAGGAAATGTAAACCACACTAGGCAAGCCCGGTGCGACAGGCTCGATCGAGGAAGTGTTGGCAGATGATTCAAACTCGTGACTTTCGATCTTTCCATTGACCTGCTCCACCAACTCGATCACCCCCGAAAGGGTTGCTCACCAAGCAGATTTTGCTTATATGTTGTTTGGTTCATACTTTAAAGAATTTCTTGTATCCTTTTTCGCCTCGACCTTTCATTATAGTTTTACATAAATTGGATGTATTTGAGTTACATTATTTTGGAAGAATGTATTATGGAATAGTAGATTGATGGAGAATGTGTGGTTGAAAAAGAAGGAAAAGTCGTTGATATGATGAAAAAATTATTTTATTGAAGAATGTGTGGTTGAAAAATGAGTAGAAGAATGAAAATAAAAATTTTAATGTATACCAAATAGTGGCTTATTCGCTAACTCCAAAAATCATCCAAAGTTTTGAAAAAATTTTGTACTTCCCTTTTATGTATAACTTTCGAAAGCTATATTTTGTTTCCCAACTTATGTTAGTGTCCCAAAATTTAAAGCGGGCTGTGTAATACTTTGCTTTAGAGCTTATTTGGTAGGGCTACTAATCAAATTAAAATTAAAAATATGACTATTGTTGGGTCTCACTCGTCTAATAGAAGTCAACAATAACGACTAATTTTTCAATTTTAATCTGATTTTAATCTCTATCAAACACCCTCTTAGGATGTATTTATAAACTATTTGAGTTATAAATAAATAGATATGAATAGTGAATAAATAAATAGTACTCATGAGTTTATTGATATGTATGGATAAAAGTGTCTTGTAATAATAAAAACAATCTTAACTGCTAATTCTCTTGAAATTAAGTGAATTCATTACAACTTATTTAGTGGTGGCAAAAATACTCGTCGACTCGGACGGCTCGGGCTCGGCCCATAAAAAGCCCGAGCCGGGCCCGACCGGGCTCGATTACACCGAGCCAAGGCCCGGGCGAGCGGGCCAATTAAAAAAAAAAATTAGGCGGCAGCTTTCCAGAGCTACCTGAAAGCTACCTTGCGCTGGCAGCTTTTAAGATTTTTATTAAAAAAAAAAAATTCAAAAAAATCGAGCCGGCTCGGCTTGGCCCGCAAGGGCTCGAGCCGAGCTTCAATTTTTTTGGCCAGGCTCGACTCGGCTCGGGCCAAAAAAGCTCGGACTCAACTCGAGCTTTTTTTTTTCAGCTCGACTCGTTGCCACCACTAAACTTATTTAATATTCTGAAAGCACTACTACTGTTACTGTATAAAGTAAATTGTTCATATGATAAAAAAAAATTATTTTATTGAAGAATGTGTGGTTGAAAAATGAGTAAAATAATGAAAATAAAAATTTTAATGTATACCAAATAGTGGCTTAGTCGCTAACTCCAAAAATCATCCAAAGTTTTGAAAAAAATTTGTATTTCCCTTTTATGTATAACTTTCGAAAGCTATATTTTGTTTCCCAACTTGAGTTAGTGTCTCAAAATTTAAAGTGGGCTGTGTAATACTTTGCTGCATATTTAGGATGTATTTATAAACTATTTGAGTTATAAATAAATAGATATGAATAGTGAATAAATAAATAGTACTCATGAGTTTATTGATATGTATGGATAAAAGTGTCTTGTAATAATAAAAACACTCTTGACTGCTAATTCTCTTGAAATTAAGTAAGTTCATTACAACTTATTTAATATTCTGAAAGCACTACATGACATATTTCATTTAACAAGTATCCAATTGGTAAGCTAAGAGAATTTAAATATTTATTTTCTAAAAGTATGTTTTCCACTCACATAGTTAGAGCTCCTCATTAGTTCGGCTAATATGTTTTACAACCTCCTCGTCACCGTCTAAAATATGATATGAATTCTCAAATTAAAAAGTACTCGCTTTGAATCTCAATTGACCAATAATACATTAAGCCCATGTTTGATAAAGATTAAAATCAGATTTTTAGTAGATTTTAATAAAAGTTGATGAGATGTATGATTGAAAAGATGTAGATCCCATAAAATATGTAATTAAAATTAATTGTTGACTTTGATTTGAAATTTTAATTGAATTTTAATCAAAACCAAACATGGGCTAACTGTACGCACTAGCTACTACATGCATTGTACAAACATTTTGTCAAGGATAAAATTCACCTCATTTTTTATTTTTCTCATTTGCAATAATCTCACATACTAAAAATCAAGAAAAGAATATAACCTATACAAACTTAAACTCACAGCATGATAGTGAAAATCTGAAACAAAAGCCAATAGATGAGAAACCCTAGCCAAATGCATGCTTGCAAGAAATATCAAGAATCTTACCAAGAAGTCCACAATAGCTTAAAATCAATCCGCATAGCGCGACAGCTCCTCCTCCTCTAATTTCTTCGTGTTTTTTTTTTCTCTTTTCCTTTGGCTGTTTCTTTTCCTTCCTCTTCTTCTCGTTCGTCTCTGTTTCTATGTCCCTTCAACCCAATAAAATGTGAATCCTAAGCAAAATTGGGCATTCTATAAACAAAATTTAAGTGCTTGTTCTCCTCTAAAATTGCTCAGTGTCATATAGTTCATATTAACCACACGAGTATCTATTAATTTTGATAATTGATCATTATTTGTTATCTACTCTTGTCCTAGCTCGTCGGNGAAATCTAAGCAAAATTGGGCATTGCTATAAACAAAATTTAAGTGCTTGTTCTCCTCTAAAATTGCTCAGTGTCATATAGTTCATATTAACCACTAGAGTATCTATTAATTTTGATAATTGATCATTATTTGTACTCTTGTCCTAGCTCGTCGGAGAGCTAGATTTGCCTCAATTATTTGTCTCTTTCCTTCAGTTTATCACAAATTAGCATCGGCTATTTCAAGAGTTTGTTGATCTTCTTGTGATCAATTTCACTATATTTTCCGCATCATTTACAAAAAATAATGAGTCTATTCTAGCAAAATCACCTATTAGATCCATTATTAACCATTGATCATTGGAGTGTTTTCTCAAAATCCCTATTTTTAAAATCAAACTTTTGACTTGATCAAATCACACAAAATCTAGATTATGTTTGATATGTAGTATACTTCAAAATTAATTAAACAGTAAAATAATAAAACATTTAATTTATCTTTCGATAACAAAATAGTCAAGTCTACAGCATAGTATTCTCCGGCTTAAGTTGTTAAATATTCGTCGCGGTTTATTTGACATTGAAACTTCCTACTCCAAATATAATGTACTCCAAATATAATGTAAAAAAAATATTATTTATTTAATTAAATAAAGTGTTTTGACTTGATCAAACCATACTTGTTCACGTGACTGCATGAAACCATAACTTCAAGAAATTGAGCACTACAATAAATTTTAACTTATTTTTATAACTTAAAATTATCAAGAGTCTTAGAGTCTACCTTTACCAAACAATTCATTAATAACTTCGATAAGAGGTCATTATTTGCTAATTTACTTAAACCAAGGGTTGGACTTATAAGTGGAGTGTTTGTGAAGAAAAAGAGGGTTGACTTAGGATAAATAGAAATTAATAAAACCAATACAAGATCAACTTGATGGAGTTATTATCATAATTGAGAGCATCATCATTCTCAAGATCAACTTCAGCATCATCGGATCCACCAAGTAGAGATAGGAATACTAAAACGGCAACCAGTTAGGTCCTGTCACTTCCAATTGCTTTGAGATTGATCCTCCATCTTCCCGAACTCATCACTTTGGTCCTTCAATTTTCACTTTCTTCAAATTTGATCATCTGAAATTGTGTGATTGTCAAGCGTGCATAACATGCAAAAAGGATATTTTAATCAATCAATTCCTTCAATTACAGCTAGCGAGCACTTTAGGTTTCATGTAGATGCCGAGCCCATTTTCTCCTCGATCCACAAAAACAAAATCTAATGATTCTATCACTTCTCGAATCTAAAATTTTCCCTGCCGTAATTAAAGGATAAGAGGGATTTCCTGGATATATACGATACGTTCTTCCAACTACTTTTTCATAAATGAGGTGCGGTACTTCCATCGGTTTGAATAGTGGTGTCACGATCAATCACTCATTCTCTCTTTTTATTGGCCATTCCACAAAAAGGAAGCCGACGAACACAATTATCCAAACACTCAAGGAACTAAATTTGAGTTACTGCACATACTGAATATCCATTGAAAACTTTGAATATCCAATGGCAAATAACCTCATCTTCTTCTTGAATCAAGATCATACAACTTTCATATATATTAAATTTCTCGTAATACTTTCTGCAAAATGAATATATAAGTCAATGTGATCAACATGGTACGCGGAAGTCCATGAATTCATAGTGGGAAAATATGATCTATCCAAACTTTTATTTTGGTCCTTTCTCATGGTTAACTTTTTTTTATGTTATTCCATGTATGATCACTTTCATGACTTGTTCATAATACTCTTATGTACGTTAATCCGTACCGATTTCTCTTCAATTATCCTACTAAATAAATAATATTTATTTCATCCAATCCTTTATAATGAAAAGGCAACTTAAGATTTATGTGCTTTTTCACGTATATTATAGGGGATTTATCAATTCAAACCATGGTTAAAAAATCAAAAAGTCTAATGTCACCCCTTCATGTTGTTTTTGTTGGAAATTGGTATTTAATCTTCACAAGAGGAAATTAATTTTCCTTTGAAGATTAGACCCAAATGCATGGCGGATCTTAGAAAATTATTTGAGATCATTGGTGTTTTATTTAAAACCTCACACGTAAAGTTAAGATGATAACCTTGAAGGAGCTATTAATGGTCTAGCCAAGTGCTT
>CAIGRS010037895.1:0-17578 GCA_903798395.1 Fraxinus floribunda | reverse complement strand
AACTAAAATATAGGCTAACTTACTGCTAAAAATATGGATATAATCAGTTGTTAATTTGAAATGAAACTAATCCCATGATATATGCGAACTAACATTTAACTTCTAACACCAAGTTTAATCTGGGTAAACCTTGTTATTTCAATATAAATGAGCATGTACTACCTTTTTACGAGGAAAACATTTTGGCATATGCTGAACATATACACAACACCAGTTCTCCTTAGTTTTTTGAATGTTCCTCCTCAATTAAATGCAATTCTGTCCATTTGTCTCATTTAAGAGAAAAACATTATCATCAAATATAGCCCTTTAGGATTGTACCATGGTTGTAGGTTGAGCGTCTAACCACATCAGTACTTGACATTTTGCTTTATTTTTTGCACTCAGATTCTTTGTTGGCGTTAGAATTTATTACCGTGCACGATAAATGCACACATCAATGTAAATATTAACACCACCTTATTAAGAGTTTTTGCCACACTCAGGTTGACAGCATGAACAAGCCAGGGATACTACTGGAGGTGGTGCAAATCCTTACGGATCTTGATCTTATAATTACCAAAGCATACATATCTTCAGATGGAGGCTGGTTTATGGATGGTACACATGCTTTATTTCTCATTAATATTTCCTTGATAATATAGCTTCGGGAAGGGAAACACTTGTGCTTTCTACAAGGCTTGAGTTTTCTGCAATGGATTAAAAAAATAATAATAATAAAATAAAATAAATCCATGTAGCTAGATGTGTCTAAGCAACTATAATGCTCTGTTTATGAACTACGATAATTATATTAACCTCAAACTACACTAAATGATCACCTTAATATATCTTTATATTGCTCTGTTGATGAAATTAAAGCTGTGCAGTGTGCATAGTAGACGTAAATCTATCTGCTGTTTTTCCAGTGGATTTTACACATCCTACAAAGATCAGGCCTATGCAAGAAAACTAACAAACTGATAATGTTGAGCTATTTTGTTTAAAAGCTTAAGCTGCTAGTAAGGGAAGGCATTTGCTTGTTTACTTTTTGTCTTCTTCATGCTCACATACAAGATTCATTTTTGCATCAATGCTCTATCATACACACAATTTAAATGGGTGATGAGGGAGACTGGAGCCAAGAACCTTTGTTAGTTACGATACTATGTTTACTATGCGTTGAACCAACTCTCTAAAAGCCTAAGCTGTTAGAGATGGGTCTTCAACAGAGACATAATTTGGAGGTGCCTTATGCATGGCAATGTCTCACACTCTTGTTGCAATTCTTTCTCAACAGTGTTTCATGTCACTGATCCACATGGGCAGAAAATTACAGACAGCAAAACTATTGATTATATAGAAAAGGTATGATTTATTTGTATTGGGTTTAAAAACAATTTTCAAAACTTGTTCACAGCTAGCTTCAAGTCCTGTCTATCTGAAAAACATAGTTCCCATCTGTTTTTCTTTGCATTAAATACAAGGAAAATGAAAAGAATAAAGAATTATGATGTAGATAACAACTTCGGCAAATCTAGCTCATTTTCTACTTATTATACTGTATGTTTTTCTTTGCCTAGCAATAGTTGTGGGTCCTAAATCATAATATAGTCGATGAAGTGTCATTTTTTGCTCCATTCTTATGACTATAGGAACAATACATGGGGTTGGTTGTTTCTAATTTGCCTTGGTAAAATTGAGCAGACTAATTTTATTGAGGCATGGCTTTTCATATTCCAGATAGCTATGCTACATCGTACATATGGATTTCGGTGAGGGCCATCCTAAATGTAATGCAGTTCACTCAGTGCTCAATATCGATTTCAAATAAGGGTATCCCATAAATGCATATGCATTGATATTGATTCCCCATTGTAGAGTCCTCATTTGGAGTCTGAATGAACTGCAAAAGTCTTGCCTTTGCAATTGAGGCTTGTGAATCTTACAACTCAGAAAAAGTAAAAAAAGATTCCATTTTTAATATTATTTTGAAATACTTAACAATAGGTCTTAGGACCCAAGGGACATACCTCAGACATATTGAAGACTTCGCCTGGGAAGAGGGTGGGGGTGAACTCTATGGGTGATTATACGGCCATTGAGCTTATAGGCAGGGACCGTCCAGGTCTCTTATCAGAGATTTCTGCTGTGCTTTCCAATCTTCATGTTAACGTTGTTGCTGCTGAAGTTTGGACGCATAACAGGCGTATAGCGTGTGTTCTTTATGTTAATGACAATACCACCTGTCGTGCTGTGGAGGACCCTTCTCAGTTATCTGCTATGGAGGAGCAACTAAAAAACATTCTTCGAGGTTGTGGAAATGACGAGAAACTAGCTCATACAAGTTTCTCCATGGGTTCAACCCATGTTGATAGACGACTTCACCAGTTGTTGTTCGCAGATAGGGATTATGAAGGTACTTGTTCAGCAACTGAGCCAGATTTTCCTCCATCGTTCAAACCAAAGATCTCGATTGACCGATGTGAGGAGAAAGGGTACTCTGTGGTCACTGTTAGGTGCAAGGATAGGCCGAAGCTTTTGTTTGACATCGTCTGCACCCTCACAGATATGCAATATGTTGTTTTTCATGCCACCATCCAGTCCGACAGCCCCTATGCCTCTCAGGTAGCTGCACTTTTCATTCTCTAACGAATTGATGTGTACAAAATATTGCCTTAATCTGATATAGGCTGGAAAAACCATTTTCTCACCAAAAAACAAAAAAACAAAAAAAAATCCGATACAGAACCTTCCATGATTAAGCTATTAGTAATAACTTTTGGTTTTCATTTTGTTGGACGTGTAGGAATATTATATTCGTCACATGGATGGTTGCACTCTAGATACTGAAGGAGAGAAAGAAAAGGTAATCAAGTGTCTTGAAGCTGCAATTCGACGCAGAGTGAGTGAGGTAATGAAATGATTCCGGTACTTTTTGAGTATCAAGCGTTTCTTATGAATATTCTTATTAGAACATTATATGTTTAACATTGCAATAATCTCTTAAATTTTGAATCATCGTATGATAGAAAGTTACAACATGTTTGATTGGAACTTCCAAAACGTTTCCAGTTGAGAACATATTGAAAAGAAAAATACAGCTGATTTCAAAACTATATATATCAACATTTCTTGTAAAATAATCGATGTGAGCTAAAGTTGTTCTATATAAACCTGTATTTTTCCCATCATGTTGCGATTGAATAATTTTTTATATAAAAGAATGCATCTAAATTGAAAATTTAACAAAATTCCATTGTTCTTTTCTTCTGAAAATTGTTTCCATTTTTCATTCTTTGGTAACAATTGGAAATGAAACTTTTGTACCATTTCTGTGAATCAATAATGCAACTGCAGAGGAAACTCATTAACTAAGACAAGACTTTCATATTTTAAATCAAGCTTTTCAAGTAAAAACAGCAGTTATCTTTTCACACATGGCCACTGCAATTTAATCTTCAATTTTTTATGATGCACTGCTTTATATTTGCTCATTCATTAGTTGAGATTTTTGGTTGATATCTTTTGTTCTTACTCGGGTGAAAAGCTACTGTTGTCATCGCCAAAAGACAATCTGCCATATATTTCCTGCTTTTTGGCCTATTATTTCTGTGGATAAAATTTGAGGACGTAAATTTTATTTTGAACATGATGCAGGGTCTAAGCTTGGAGCTATGTGCAAAGGACCGGGTAGGACTACTTTCAGAAGTAACACGAGTTCTTCGAGAAAATGGGCTAGCAGTTACAAGAGCAGGCGTCTCAACTGTAGGGGAGCAAGCAATGAATGTCTTCTATGTGACTGATTCTTCTGGAAATCCAGTAGACACGAAAACGATTGAAGGACTGCGCAAAGAAATTGGACACACAATGATGCTTAATGTGAAAAAAGATCCAACAACTAAAAAGGCACTCGAAGCAAATGGATGGGCGAAGACAAGCTTCTTCTTTGGAAGCTTATTGGAGAAGTTCCGCCCTTGAACTCGACACATGTTTGTAAAAAATGTGAGTGCAAAACACTACCATATTTGCTAAATACTATTGATAATGTCTTTCATTAAACATGAAATGTGGATGCTAATGTTTGGAGAACTTGTGGAAAGATTATACGGAAATTAAATGACTATGAATGAATATGTCATTGTTTTACTTATTGGTGACTTCTACCATTAATTGTGGGTGTCAATAGGTAAAGTTGAGGCTTGAGTGGGCTGTGTCAGCTACGAATTGCATAGAGATTCGTTTAAGGCATGTTTTGTAAGTAATACTGGACAAGGATGAATAATGCGAAGGATAAAAATGTAGCTACCTTGACTTTCTTTCTTTGTCTAGGATGATATAGTCTACTTCACCAAACAAATTATGAAATTGCATGGGAGATCAATATTCTAATGATACTCAAATTTTGGTAGCTTAGGTTGAGAAAGCAACAGATGGTGATCCTATCACTACAACAAAATTAGTTTTTTACGCTATTCATTTATGGCGTGCATTAAAAATATGTCGTAAAAACAGATTATTTATGACATTGTCATAATGTGTGTTGTAAATGATCAAACTTAAAGTATTTATGACGTGCATTCTTTTCATGCAGTAGAAGTTGAATATTTACGGCTTACTTTCAAGACACGTAGTGTTTTTTAAAAAAAAAAAGACTTATTACGGACACGCATGTGTGCCTTAAATTACTTTAAGTTTTACGGCATAAATTTTTGCTCGTCATATAAGATGCAAGATAAAATAATCGAGATTTTTTTCTTTCGCTCTCACCACTTTGTTATCATAAATTACTTTTATATTTCTTTTCCTTAATTTTTTCATTTTATTATTTTCCTTCTCTCTTTTTCTTTTACACTGTAGAATTCCAAATTCATACTACACCACAATACTTTTTATCTGCTGTGGAAATCTCAGTCTAGTCTAATTCTTGTCTCGACTCGACAGTTGATATCTTTAACATAGAAAGACAATAATGCAAACTTCAGAATTCCAAATTCATACGACTTCACGATAGTTATTAGTTATCGTAAAAAGTGAGAACTCTAATTCCATCTAGCGCCCGTCACTGTAGTTAACATCATTATTAAAATACGTCCAAGAATATTACATTTTTTGCTCAATCATGAACAACAGCATTGTTGTGAAGGGAATGCATCTAGACACAAACTAAATGAAGATTCAAAATCATTTAGGACAAAGTACATGGAATCCTTAGCTGGTGCAGTAGTAGTGTATTACTGTATGTAAAGAAGATATAGACACAAAGATATGATAGAAAATGGCAAGTTTAGACAGCCAAAAAGAAACATGATAATACGATATAGTCCTAAAAGTCTTGAGATGTGGAAATTAAAAGTGTGTTTGAGCCACATTATTTTGGAAGAATGTTTTCTTAAATAGTAAATTAATGGAGATTGTGGTTGAAAAAAATGAAAAGTTATTGATAGGATGAAAAAAATTATTTTGTTGAAAATGAGCAAAAGAATGAAAATAAAAATTTTAATGTGTACCAACCAGGGACTAAAAGACATCACCATCTATATATAGAACAAGATAATGCATAGCATGTGTATAGGCCCTACCACTCATGCACTTTGTTGCTTAGATGTGAGAGTGATTTTTTAAGGTTATTTTATTAATTACTCAAATAATGTCATTGATTTTGATTGAAAATTTGAAATGACTCTACCACATACAAATAGGAAATGTAAGATTATGGTCTTATCTTTGTTAGAAAATATTGAGGATTAAAGCTTGAATTTGAGAAGTGATATATAGATTGTATTCGAGCATGATTATGGGATTTTAGATATTTTAGGGGTGTTAAATGAGTCGAATTGAGCCGTTTATCTCGCCCACCATCAGGCTCGGCTCGCCATGTGAGTTGGCTCGTGAGCCGTTGGCGAGTCGCGCCCTACTTAACATCCTTATAGATACCCGCCATGGTGAGAGTTGCATGTGCGAAAGAGAGGGGAGGGAGGGAGACTATGATCATATTAGAGAATTCACCAAAGTTTATAAATCTTTTGATGTTTTTATGCTTATCCAATCGAGTTGTTTTTGTTACAAGTCCAAACTAGCTATACTTTTTTTAAATTTTAAGAACAAGTTTTAAATTTTAAAAGAATGGTGTGTATATTTAAATTTTAAAACAAGTTTCTCCTTCAATTTGGCAAAGACAAAAATGCTTTATGAATGAAGAAAATTGAGCAAAGTCAGAAGTTTTGCTTATAAATGCAAGCAAAGACTCTATGGGTTGCTTTTTAAGCAAGTGATAATCAGTCGTTTGACATTTTCCATATTAGAAAATCAATTGTTTGCAGTCAATTTTAGATGTGTGAAGCTCATTGGAGAATTTTAGGGTCGCAATAAAATATTTGGTAGTGCCATATTGTCTTAATATTTCCTCCATATATAAAGGATATTAAGACTCCACCTTTTCTTTATAGAGAAAAAAGATCTTTATTTCACTATCGTGAAATTATACATCAACAAGTTAATGTAATCAATAATCTTTTACGATTAATACCAGGATATATCATCTTAATATTTACGATTAATACCAGGATATATCTTTTACTCTATAGAGAAAAAGAGACGTGACTTCAATAGAATATCTTTTTCTCGTTATTATGTAATTATGTAACAATGAACTGGCGATGCTCTCCCATTTAATCTGAATCACTATAATTTGAGCGTATTTTACATCTTTCAATTTATCAGATCGTATTATTATTCCTCACAACCATAAGAATTAAACTTTTAATTCACAACAAACTATAGAATAATCAAATTTACTATATCAAATCGTATAATAATTCTAAAAAGAAAGAACAAATGAAGATAAAAAGCAAATCCACTACTTTACGGCACGGCTTCGTTTATAAACATTGGAACCTTTGTGGATTTCATTATGGACCATTGCTTTTCGTCTTGTCATACATCTGTAAAGTTGCGTTCGGAATTAAATTATAAGCACTTTGAATGGACATTCGGAATCTTGATTTTATTTTCTCTCTCTCTCTTTCTCTCTCTCTCTCTCCTTGTGTTTGATTAATATTATTGAGGAAGAATGTGTGGTTGAAAATGAATTTTGAAATAATATATTTTTAAAGAAGATGACATACGCTTAATCAATAAAATTCCAATCCCATCAAATGTCAAGTTAATATTTGTTTTAATTATGTGGAGCCCACATTCTTGATAGATAGATATTATTGGTCATTCTAATCTACTATTTTGTCGTGTTCTTTCATAG
Source organism: Fraxinus floribunda (assembly GCA_903798395.1). Taxonomy (NCBI): domain Eukaryota; kingdom Viridiplantae; phylum Streptophyta; class Magnoliopsida; order Lamiales; family Oleaceae; genus Fraxinus; species Fraxinus floribunda. The sequence continues at coordinate 10,341 of CAIGRS010037895.1, read as the reverse complement.
TTAATAGTTAAGAAAAAGAGACTCTGGACGTGTTCGGTAGGGATTAAAATCGAATTAAAATTGAAAAATTAATCGTTATTGTTGACTTTTATTAGACGACTGGGACCCAATAACGACTATATTTTCGATTTTAATTTGATTTTAAGCCGTACCGAACACGTCCTCTATATCCATGTTTAAGTCTATTTTTTAAAAGTTATTTTTTTCGAACTCATTTTAATCACGTAGTTTTCCAATAAAATAATTTTATACATAAATTTCTACTTTTTAACTACACATTCTCAAATACATAAATTATCTATTTGTTACATATTTCAATTACTTCGACAAACACAATATTTTTAAGAAAAAAACAATACTATAATTTTTAGTTTGTTCATCGTTCATTTAAATTACTAAATAAAATAGATTAAATTACATTTATGATACATTTAGTACGTTAAGTTAGATCATTATATTAAGATTGTCGTGTATGGTATACTCTTAAATTTTTCCTTTGTCAATTTTATTTTTTAGATTTTAAAATTAAGCATTAGGTCTAATTTGTCAACAATTATTTGGCCCTTTTTTATTAGTGTTAATTAATTTATTTTTTTAGCGTTGTTCATTTGTTTACATTTTTGGAGTTCTTCGTGCGTGCTTTGACCAACTCACAAATTGATTCAATTGAGCTATCCAATCAAGTGTGGTCGAAGTTATATAAAAAAAATTTGAATGGACATTCAATTTTTTATTTTATTTATTTATTGAAAGCAATTCAATTCTTGCTTTATTTGCTTCTTCTTCTTGTTTCTCCCTCTCGTTGTTATTCTATATAATTCCAATATTATCGAATGTTTATTAATATTTTTCCAAAAGAAAATTTATGTGGAGCCCACATTTTATAAGTACAAAATACAAATGCCAATTTTATTCCACTATTCTGTCACGCATATATCTTTCATTTCAATTACTAAATATGTCCTTAAGAAAAAGTAGTATATCAATTACTAGTTTGTTGCGTCGTTGTTACTATATATGTCATTAAAAAAGAGAGATATATTAATTATTATTTTATTATATAGTTCATTCAATTACTAAATATTTTTATAAGAAAAAGAGATATATTAATTATTTATTTGTTGCATCGTTCATTTTAATTACTGAATATGTCCTTAAGAAAAAGAAATATATTAATTATACGTTTATTGTATCGTTCATTTTAATTACCAAATATATCCTTAAAAGGAAATATATTAATTATTTATTCGTTTCATTTTAATGAGCAAATATGTCCGTAAAAAAGAAATATATTAATTGTTTGTTTGCCGCGTTGTTCATTTCAATTACTAATTATGCCCTTATGGAAAAGAGATATATTAATTATATTTTTGTTGAACCGTTTGTTTTAATTATTAAATATGTCCTTAAAAAATAGATTATTAATTGCATAGTTCATTTCAATTACTAAATAATATATACTTTAATTTATATTTCTTACTTTCCTCGAATTTTAAGGTAATCCACTCTGTGTTTGTAGTCTTTTATCATTTTCTTGAATTAGAAGTGAAAAATAAGAGACATACTACATGTAGAAATTAGGATACACCAAGAATTATTCGAAAAATAAAGTACCCCTCGAGGAAAAAAAAAACAGCAAAAAAAGTGATTTCTTTTTTTTTTTTCAAAAAAAGTTTCCAAAAAGAAGATGACCCCACTTTGAGACACCCCTGGACTATTGACACCTGTTTCGTGATATTTCATACTTATCATTTTAACAGGAAAATAAAGACTGCAGCTTTTTGTTCTTTTGGGGGTTTATTTTGTTTATATAGGGAGGTGTAGAGGGAGTAGCTTAAAATGAAAGAAGCAGAGAACCTAGAATTGTATTTTGAGAATCTGATGGTTGAGGATATTGGTAGTAAGAGTGGTGGTAAAATGGGTGGAGGGGTGATTATAAGTGAGTGNTAGCTTAAAATGAAAGAAGCAGAGAACCTAGAATTGCATTTTGAGAATCTGATGGTTGAGGATATTGGTAGTAAGAGTGGTGGTAAAATGGGTGGAGGGGTGATTATAAGTGAGTGGAAAGACATACCTGTGGAGCTTTTGCTGAGGATTTTGTCTCTATTGGATGATCAGACGGTGATTGTGGCATCAGGGGTTTGTCATGGATGGAGAGATGCAATTTCTTGGGGCATCCCCCGTCTTTCCCTTTCTTGGTATATTCATATGTTCTAACCCCTTTTTAAAATTTTATCAATATCTTCTTGAATGTGCTATGATTGTTTGTTTGTTCCTGTTTGTTTCTGGGTTTTTGGTAAAACTACTGTCTTTCTGTTTTACATGTTTTAAAGTGAGAAATATTGCTGTTTCTTCGATGAAATAGGCTGATGATCATGAGTTAGTTGTTTTATGTTGAGTCCAATTGGAAAAATAAATAAAAATAAAAATTGAATGATCTGTGTTTGTCACATTTGTTAGCAAGTATATGCAAACTTGTTGAGTTCGTATCACTTGTTTGGTTCTTAAAGTGTTAGTAATAGCCAATGAGTTTGATTCAGCATAATTGCAATACGTTGCTCATTTCAAATGTTCTTGATGTTGACAGTTTGTTAGGGCTACTTATTTGCTATGATTCTTGAATGCTTTGTGTTTATTTCTATTTGTTAAATCTATGTAGAAAATTAGAAACCTCTTTAACCAAATTCTGGGCGAAATAAGAGGGTGTGTAATTGATTTTGCTCATTGTTGCTCTGTTTTTTGTCCATTCAGAAATTGTATTTGATGGCATGAGGGCATCATGATGCAGAATGTAAAGATATTTGAAGCTAAAACATTTAAATTTTCTTAAGAAATCTGAAATTTTAAAGATGATGCATAGACTTTTCTGCATTTTCTTCACCTTGGAACTTCGGGTGTTTCCAAACAATATTATCTTGGGAAGGGGAGAAGTATAATTTGTTTTTGTAGAACTTGTGTTCATCATTGTGGATACTCCAAATTCAAGAAAACTATCTATTTTTCCGAAATTATTTGAGGAAGGTTAACTTTTCGACCTGACTTAAATATGAAGGGTGTGGCGATATAATTATTGAGACAATTGTATTCTCTTGAAAATATGTTAGTTGCAATGTTTATTATGTTATAACCGCGACGGAGGATCAACCTATTTTGGTTGGAATTCAATGCAAATGACGGCTTTATTGATTGAAAAAGATTACATGTGATAATTGGTTTGTTAAGACTTATCCTTTGTTCAGATTTGATTGCACCACTATTGTGTTATCCACATCTTCATATGATGCCCTAATTTCTTGGATTGCTAACTGGATTTCTTTCTCCTAGGTGCAAGAAGAACATGAATGAGCTGGTTCTGTCAATTGTTCCAAAATTGCCAAAACTTCAGGTTTTAATTCTCCGACAAGATACACCACAGCTTCAGGATGACGCAGTTGAAAAAATTGCTAGTTACTGCCATGACCTTCAGGAGCTGGATCTCAGCAAAAGTTTTAGGCTTACTGATCGTTCCTTGTATGCGTTAGCACGTGGATGCCCAAATCTTATCAAGCTGAATATCAGTGGTTGTTCGGCCTTCAGTGATACTTCTCTTGCATACCTATCCAGTTTTTGCAGAAAATTGAAAATCTTAAATCTGTGTGGATGTGTTAAGACTGCATCTGATAGGGCATTGAAGGTATTAAAACTATACGCCTGGTTGTTAATCATATGGTTTCTCCATATATAAGACGGTTTGACAACAATAACAACAAACTATGCGTTGTTCTCTATAAATTTACGTCAACTACATGAATCTCTCTTTGCTTTTCCGCTCTATTCATTGCTAGATATTTATTGGGAGATCTACAATTAGATCTTTAGCAGTATACTGGGCCATTTTAGTTAGGTCTTCCCCTCCTAACTTGCTCGAACTTTCTGTGTGCCGAAATAGCGTCACTCTTATGAACGAGGCCTCTTTACGTCAATGAAAAAATGACCCTACCATTGAATAGTTCTTTATTTTTAAGAGGTAGTTCATTAAATCATTTTAACTCCATTATGCAGGCTATTGGATACAATTGCCATCAATTGCAGTCTTTGAACCTTGGATGGTGTGACCGTGTTGGTGATGAAGGGGTCAAGAGTTTAGCATACGGTTGCCCTGATCTCAGAGCTCTTGATTTGTGCGGCTGTGTTCTTATAACAGGTATTCTCTTGTTTTAATTCATTGGCTTAAGTTCTAGTAGATTAAGGAATAAAAATAGATTTGTGTAAAGATGGTCAAGAAGTGTGAAGATTTATGGGACCTAAGATATAAGCTTGCAATGTGATTGTGGAGGAACAATTCAGAAGCTTTATGGTGATGAATGTTATAACATAAGCCACATGCTAGTATTTCAAGAAAGAGAGGGATTAAAGAAAGAATTGAAAATGGAAAATTATCTTTTGTTACGTGTACATCATTTATCCTTTAGGTGCTTGTCATGTTAAATACTGATAGGTCACTGTTTAGGGACTTAAACATACCGTGTTAATCTAAAAGCACGTGCTTGGTATGTGCTATGCAGTATTAGACATGACAAGATAGTATTCTTCTTTAATATTGTCCAAATCCATTTTACTAAACATGACAAAAATGTGATATTTGACGGTTGAGTTGTAAGGTTACGAAAGTTGGCTTTCTCGGTTGAAATATTGATAAGATATTGTAGGTTATTGTTAGTTGCAGAGTTTTGGAATGTCTTCTCTTTGTTCATTTAACGTGAAATGTTGATATATTTCTGATTATTTCCTTTTTTTTTTTCGTTGGATTTGTGTTCCAACTGAGGGACATAATTTCAGATGAGAGTGTAATTGCATTGGCAAACCATTGCCTTCACCTAAGATCCCTTGGCTTATACTACTGCCAGAATATCACGGATAGAGCATTGTATTCCCTGGCTGAGAGTCGAGTGAAGAACAAGCACGAGGTGTGGGAGTCTGTGAAGAAGGGATACAAGGAGGAAGGGCTTACAAATCTGAACATCAGTCAGTGCACAGCCTTAACACCTCCGGCAGTTCAGCTATTATGCGATTCGTTTCCTGCCCTTCATACATGCTCTGGTCGACATTCACTGATTACAAGTGGCTGCCTGAATTTAACGTCTGTGCATTGTGCATGTGCTGTCCAAGCACACCGTGCAGCCAGTTCATTACCTTTAGCTCATTGAGTTGAGAATCGTGGAAAATCCCAAGTTTCCGTTTGCAGGGTGAAGAGAGAAGTTCGGCCTTGTGTATAATGCATCTGTGTGTCTTTGCCAATGTTCTGGCCGTCCAAGTACAAAAATAAAATTGTTTGTTTTTGTTGTTTAGAGACTTCAATTTACTAATGTGACTTCACAAACTTCTGAATCTATAGACTGTTTTCGAATTTTTCTTGTTTTATATTCTCATGTTGAGTTGCATGTATTATTGTTTACACGCTAAGCCCCTATTTGGTATTGATTTTTTAAAACTTTTTTTTAATCATACAATCTCCTAATAAAATAAATTTGCATGTGTGGGCTCATAAATTTTTCCAATTTTTTAACCATAAATTTTTTAAGAGTGTTTGATTAGCTTTATTTTCCGTGAAAAATGTCATTTTTCCACTCAAATTTCAACTTTCTGAATGTTTAATTGACAATTTCTTCCACGGAAAATATTTTTCAACTTTTGATCATGTAGCCATATTTTCCTCAAAAGCAAGGAAAATATTTTCTTTAAGGATGGGTGGTTTTCATTTTTCACGTAATTTACTTCTCTAATCTATCCGTTCTCTCTCATCTACCTACTGATAAAAAATGGACAAATAAAATATTTTCTTAGTTTGAAAACTAAATCAATCAAACATGTTTAATTAATAACTTACATACAAGTAAGTTCTAGGATTTATTTTTTTCCATACAAATTTCTTGTTTGCAATCAAACGTATTCTAAAAGAAATCATTTTTCACAAAATCTATTCTCAAAAAATCTAGGCCCTAAAACAGATCAGAAAGTTAATAGAATGAGTAGACATTAATTTGCTGTATTTTCTTAGTTCCTGGTATGCAGATGTTAGGAGAGAAATTATGATTTTGAATTGAGATTCATCTGCTGGTGGAAAAAGGAAAGATTTTGCTCAACTGAATGCAATGATTTATGGACATTTCTAGCAAATGTTTACCAAAGTGCCAATGTGATGAGCTAAAAGTACAAACCAAATTCCAGTTCTTACAAATGATTTTCATATACTCATCTTCCTTTGTAGACAATTTCTTCATCGTCTACATCAAATGCTGGGTTACACAGACACCTGAAGAGCCTGCCAATGCCCTGCCACAGAGGAATACAACAAATTGTTAAAAGCAATCACGTTTGTCTATACTTATGAGTCAAACTTACTTTTTTAGAACGTATATCATAACGAGTCTATTTTAGTCGCTATATTACATATGTGCAACAACAAAGAGATGAGATTTACCTGTGTAACTAAAGGAGCTCGATAATTTAGCGTTCTTGGTGTATCTTCTTCGTCGCTACTATCATCACTACTTTCTTCAGAATCTTCTAAAACGTTCTTCTTTTTCGATGTTCCAGCATTTTGAGTTTGCTTTTCACGCTGAAGACAAATCACCAATTTTTAATTATATAGTAAGAAAAACTCAAACCATATCTCTAGGCAAAATATTCATCAGTCTTCCAGATGACACACACATACCTGAAATAGTTTTCCAAGAAGTCTCAAAGACACTGCACGCATTTTAAGTTCTTCCTTCCTTACATCGTTTTCTTGTAGAACCTGTAAACACGTCAATAAGTTTGATATTACAATAAGGGCATGTTTGGATGCAGTATAATAGTCAAGATTTTAACTATTTCTTTTTTAATCCTGTTCAGTATGGTTCAGTCATACTGATCATGCCATGAGTAATTCAGTACTGCGACAAAGGTGCAAGAAGAAATCGAAAGCTGGAAAGATGAGAATCGCAGCATGTTAGCGATATACCATTTGACAGACATGTAACAGAGTTACTTCAATGTCTACCACATTCAGTTTCCATAGTGAATTCATAAGCGTGTCCTTATTTAGTCTTAAATGTGATTCGACACCATTTTCAGGGCCACTACCGTCCATCTTGAATTGGCGCCTGACGTCTTCTTGAAGTTGGAGCAACTGAAAAGCACCTGGAGTCGATTTATTTAATTAACTTAGCCAAAAAAGAAAAAAAAAACTCAAAAACTGGAGAAAATGAATTGCGGATATTTTCTTGAGACAGCAGAATACCTTTTGCTGCAGTTAATTGTGACTTCCAGAAGTGGCCTTTGTTACGAACCCACTCAGCCATAAAAGGTACGCCTAAATAGATCGCTCTCTTTCCGAGCTGCTGTGCTGCCTGTCTTGTGTATATGTACCCAATTGTATGCAAAATATCAGCTCCAAAGGCTGTAAATAACTACAAGTGAGAAGTTCCAGCTTTCTTAAAATTAGAGCAGATAAGACCTATTTATACTAAGATCAGGACAAAAAATAAACTTATCCTTCTTTCTCATTATTATGCCCCCCATTCGAGTACTTTACTTGAGCAGAAAATTTGAAAAACAAATAGAGAACATAGGGTTTAAGTCGACTGCCAGACTCACTTGCATGTGAAAGCCGCTCAGCTTCAGCTTCAGCGTGCTTTAAGAATCCTTCTTTGTCACCTCGAATATATCGGTAAAGAAAATCTTTTAGTTTCCTAGCAAGCTTTTCTTCCCTTTCTCTTTGAACAGCCTTCATTAGATTGCATCATATTAATTGAAGACGAAGATGTGAAATATAAACTGTACAGATATATGCAAGGTTTTGTGAAGAAAATAACATTATTGTGCACTTAAATTTGAAGTAAAAAGAACCCGACTTTCAAGTAAAAGTGAAAAATCTGTCATTTAAGCCTAATATTTGAAAATAATATTCACAAACGATGCAACATGCTTGCCTTAAGTCTATCGTGTACTTTGTCAGGATTGTCACTTTCAATAGCTAATTCAGTAGAAGCCATTGATGCCACGGCTAAATGTCCGATATAGTCTTCAAAAAGTTCACTTCCAAAAAGAAGAGCAAAAACAGTAGTAGGATCGAGCATTGTTTCCCTAAAGAAGAGATACATGAACATGAGATGCACTCTCAAAAGAACTAAAAATAAAAACATTTTAGACAATTATTTATGGAAAATTTTAAATACTGAGACATGGATGAACTTACTTAGATATACAGTGCTTTCCATTTCGATTATATGCATCTCTTTGCACTGGATCACTCAAAACTTGATATGCTTCGCCCAATTCCTGATTATACCAACAAACTCTTTGTCATGAAAAAGACGATAAATTTACAAAAATCATAGAGATGGGAACAAATTTCTCTTTATCAAGAAAATTTCCAATGATTCTAGTTTAGTTCGTACTGTAACTATTAACCAGACAAGCAGATAATATAAATTAGAAGTAAAGGGAATCGCCTGAAATCTTTCAGCTGCCTGAGGATCATTTGGGTTCTTATCTGGATGAACTTGCCTTGCCTGCACCACCAAAAGAAAGGCGTAGAAAATCAGTAACACAAAATTAACGAAAGGAGAAAAAGCTGAGAAAGAATAGAGATTAAGATCCTAAGTGAGCCAATTCATCCCTTTTTGCAACAAAAAATGGTGATGAAAGAAAATATTCCATATGTTTTATTCACAAAATTTACAACCAATTAAAGGTTCAAGTCCACATATTAACATCGACGATACTTTGTTAGTGTTTCGTATACAATAATGGATATGAATACATAGTGTAGTGACAAGAATTTAACTTCTTTTTCCTCTTCAATACTGTCAAATATCGGATTAGAATACAATTTCCACTAACGGAACAGCAAAATAATGAATGTAACATAGCTGAATTTGGCAGCATGGAATTGAAAACTTACAATTCTACCAGAATTTCTCTATCCAAATTTGCATCTCATACATTATAATTTCCAAGTGAAAACATAGGATGATTAAAAATTACTCCATAGTTTTACATGACCCAAAAAATGGATACTTAAAAGAGCCTTTTTTTCGGGTTTCCAATAAACTTGTAAGTCGAATGTATGAATCTTTTCCCCTCGGTTCACTGCTAGATCTTAATTATAATTAAAAAAAAAAAAACGTATATATCTATATATGTTCTTATAAAAATGAACAATATCCATCGGTAAATCCAAACCTTAAGATAATAAGCCTTGCGAATTTCCTCCTCAGATGCAGAAGACCCAACTCCAAGAATGTCATAATATTCAGTTTCTTTCACCATTTTTGTTTGATTTTCAAGTTTTTGAGAGCCCAACTGACTCGTGCAAAACAACTCCAAGAAAGTGTAAACCTGAAAGAAAGAAAGAAAAGAGGAGAAAAGAAGTGTGTGGAGGAGAAGATAAGACCCCCCACGAGACTAAAATGGCTTTCCAGTCTTGAATTTGCATTAGAATATTTGTTTGTGAAAGCTTTTTCGCGGGAGAAAACAGTATTATAAACTGTCACTTTGAGGCTATGATCATTTTGCGTGCGCTGTAATATCAATCGTCTTTTCAGAAATCCTTTTTGTATTAAAAATTAAGAAAATGAAATAAATAAATAAAGCCCATATTTGACTAGAAATGACCAAAAAAACCCGCCCGTCCCTCCCTCCCCACTCCACTCCACTCCACTCCGACGGGACCCCACCTCGAATGGGGGGAAAAAACCCCGCCCCGACGGGTTGTAAACCTGAAAGAAAGAAAGAAAAGAAGTGTGTGGAGGAGAAGATAAGACCCCCCACGAGACTAAAATGGCTTTCCAGTCTTGAATTTGCATTAAAATATTTGTTTGTGAAAGCTTTTTCGCGGGAGAAAACAGTATTATAAACTGTCACTTTGAGGCTATGATCATTTTGCGTGCGCTGTAATATCAATCGTCTTTTCAGAATTCCTTTTTGTATTAAAAATTAAGAAAATGAAATAAATAAATAAATAAATAAAGCCCATATTTGACTAGAAATGACCAAAAAAACCCGCCCGTCCCTCCCTCCCCACTCCACTCCGACTGGACCCCACCCCGAATGGAGGGAAAAAAACCCGTCCCGACGGGTTGGCGGGGCGGGGCGGGGATTGCCGCCCCGCCATGGGTCGCGGGGTGGAGCGGGGCGAGGGTGCCCCGCCCCGCGAAGTTAAATTAAAAAAATAATAATAAAAAATTGAACATTATTTGTTTAATTTTGGACGTTATTTGTTTTCATTACTTGGTTTGAATATTGATGTAGTTATTTTAAGTATTGTTTGCTTTGGATTATAAAATTTTGAATTTGTATTTAATTGGAAAATTT
>CAIGRS010037878.1:0-17707 GCA_903798395.1 Fraxinus floribunda | reverse complement strand
ATCTAAACCAAACAAGCTCTAAAGATTCTTTACCTATTATAAATCAATAATTATTTGTCAAATTTCTTATTGTTCTTTCGCTTTAAACTATGCTTGATCGAGCTTAAATGATAAAAGGAAGTAAAAATACAATTCAATAATATACAATAATTTGTCAAGTTCAGACCACAAAAATAATCTTCTTACTATTTCTTCTTCTTGCTAACATGTACAAAGCGTTCAAATAATTTCAACTAAAATATGTAGACCAAAATCTTGAAGTTGTAATATTGAGTTATCTAGTTGAAATGTGCTATTTTTACTGGCTATTATCACAACAGTTTAACGTAATAGTTTCCTAATATATATGATAAAGAGAAGTTCGATCCAAATTTTACTTGATCCTCTATTAAGCAAGACCAAATATGGGATTTTTATAAAATGAAAATCTCAAATCAATTCAATTTCTACCAATATCGCGGAAGAAAAAACAAAAGAAAGGATTCAACATATTTTTATTTTTATTTTTTTAAATAGAAAGTGATTAACAAAGCAACAATAGTAAATGAACCACCCCTTGCATGATGTCAAGTTGAAGGTAAGTGTATGCTTACTTCTAGTTTGATTAAGAGACAATCGACTACACTATGACTTGAAGTAATTCTGCACCTCTAATTTCTTAACCAAAGATACATATAAACGATTATCATGGAAACAATACTTTTACGATGAATAATATACGCAATATACCTTGTCCCTTATTTGTACAATCAAGCTTATTGACCCGTCACCCAATAAAGATATTTTGGATATACATATGCACTCTGTTTGATCCACATTTTTATAAAAAATATATTTTTTTCAACACTCATTTTTAATCACATTTTTCAATAAAATAATATTACACGCAAATACAAAAAATTTTCCATTATTTTTAACCACATATATTCTATCAAATCGTTATTTAAAATGCTTAATCCATCAAACAAGGTCATATTATAGAATATGATTTTTCGAATAAATGAAAATAGATAGTCGACATGGAGAGAGAAAAAAAAGCCCAAGAAAACGTCATTTTTCTACTTTTTAATTATACATTTTCTTTTTTACAAATCTATTCCCAAGAAATACTGCTCGAATATAGGCTAAATAGTAAGAACTCTAAAATATAATAATTTAAAAAACAGGCATATGAATAAAATAAATCACCAAAAATATAATAAAAATAAAAATAACAGAAATTTAGAGGTCTAAGGTTTGACCGTCGTCAGCACAGAACTCCATTATTCTTATTTTATATGTCACATCACACCACACAACTCAACACAATTTTAATTAGCCAAAAATCGTCAATAAAATTATATAAATAGAAAAATAAAATCACCACTCTCTCTCTCTCTCTCTCTCTCCCTCTCTACATTGCCTCTTTTGGGTGTATAGGCTAAATAGTAAGAACTCTAAAATATATACAACCGCTCATATATTAAAAGTGTGTTTGGTAGATATTAAAATCGAATTAAAATTAAAAAATTAACGATTATTGTTAACTTTTATTAGACAAGTAAGATTTAATAACAATTATATTTTCAATTTTAATTCGATTTTAAGTTGTATCAAACCCACCCTAATTTAAAAAAACAGGCATATGAATAAAATAAATAAAAAAATCATCAAAAATATAATAAAAATAAAAATAACAAAAATTTAGAGGTCTGAGGTTTGACCGTCGTCAGCACTGAACCCATTATTCTTATTTTATATGTCACATCACACCACACAACTCAACACAATTTTAATTAGCCAAAAATCGTCAATAAAATTATAAATAGAAAAATAAAATCACCTCTCTCTCTCTCTCTCTCTCTCTCTCTACATTGCCTCTTTTGGGTGATGGTTATACGAAGCAAATTAATTGTCAGAGTTAGTCACCGATGATCATCGGTGTCTGCTCCACCTCCTTCTGAATTCTCTGATTTCATCGGTACGGTTTCGCTTGTAGTGTTTTACTTTTTCTTTTTTGTTAATTAATCTGGAAATTTGATTTTGTTCTTGATATTGGAACGTTGCATTTATTGTTTATGGGAATTTTTTTAACGTGGATCTGTAGATATTTGGGTTAAACTTGGTGTCTTTTACTTGTTTTGTGTTTTTAGAACTCAACATTTTTGTATTAGAAAGAGAAGCGGTTGTTTTCCTTTTATTCTGTCAATAATACCATAAATATTTGGAAATATGTGAGTTTATAATTATTTAAAATTGTTTAGCTTTTTCCTCTTTATGTTGGCTGTATAATGTAAATCTTTATTTCCCTTAAAAATATCATTTTATTTTTTTTGGATTTTTGTTTTCAAGTTTTCATATCCTTAGTAATGTTAATATTACTATTTTTGAATTGGGGATACAATGGAAGTTAAGTGATAAAATTGAGATTTTTTTTTTTATTTGGTACATTGGTCCTGTTGAACTGTGTATGATAAATTTACAATTACCAAATTAATAAGTTTCTGTATTAGGAATGCCGAAGCAGAAAAGATTTTGTGTCCAATTTTATATGGAAAATAAATGTTGCACAACAGAGTTGAAACTTGAAAGGGTTTTCCTACATCCATCATTTAAGGATATAAAAATAAATGCTTTATTTATGGGAATCATAAGGTTGAATGAAAATTTTGATGTGTTGGAATAAAGAAACATGATTATGTGGCTGTTGAAGCTAATGTAAACATTTGTGATTGCTAGCTTAGCTGCTTCTGGGACGTGTGTGGGGTCATAGGATCAAGGTTTTATCATCGACTGAAAATTAAGTTGATTTTATAATGGCGCAAAAATTGCTGAATTAAAAGCAAGGTGACTGTGAAAGAGACGAAACATGGTAGCGTCATTAGTGTCTATAGAATTAGACTTTTCTGAAAATTGATGTTATTATGCTCCTCTATGTTGTCCTCACAGCCCCTTCCATCTGGAATACAAGAGATTTGCCTTTCAATTTGGAATCCAACTAAGTTTTGTCCTGGATTTAACTAAATTAACTGAAGTTATGAAGATCGAATTTGGTCCAAACAAAGATTTTATTTTTGGTTAATAGAGTAATTGTTGCAATACAACTTAGTTTAGTCAAAAATAATTATTATGATTAGTATAACTTGCGATTTTTCCAAATTTTTGGCGATTTTATGGAATAATCATATTTGTATGAAATTTGATTTGTACATAAAATACATGGAAAATTGTAAAAGAATCTTATGAAATCTAAAACAATGTAAGAACTGGAACACCTCTAAAAATCTGGGGTGTCGAAGCACACCGAAATTATTTTATGGATAATACCTTGCTAAATCTCAAGATTTTTTTTTTTTTTTTAGTAAAAAAATCAAAATAAAATATAAAAAAGATTAATACACGAACTACTATAATTCTAGGAAATACACCACATCTATTAAAAAATTCGTGCAAGAACATTTTTTTAACAATTCAATGCTACAACAATAAACCCACTTTATATAAGGAAGCTCTAGAAGAAGCAATATGTAGAGGCCATGTAGACTTTTCATTTGCAACTGGAATCACATGAGAGTGAGAGATGAATGAGATGAGATGTCTCATAAGACCCCGAAATAACATACCTAAAATTATTTTTCACTCCTTTGCAAACCCCTATTCTACAGGATTTCACTACAAATTAAGGGTAGTTTCTCCACCTAAACTCACCGTGTTTATGCTTAAACTTTTAAAGGTTATGTAGTTTCAGAAATTTGATGGAATAGTTTCATTTATTTTGGACCAAAAAGTTGGCTGGTATGCAAGTTTGGACATATATTTATCCAACTATTTGAACATGAATCATGAAATTGATTGTAAGATGTTGAGACATAAATGAGAGCTTTCATCATTATTTACAGAATACCAAAATAGATTCTGGATTCGGGCAAATTAGAACCAATGTAGCTACCAGAAAATTATTCAAATAGATCGAGATTTAGGAACTTTAAATTAAGGATAGGTTTAGCAAGGTGTTCATCAGGGTTAAATGAGTGGTTGAGAAGTGGACAGTACTTGTGGTCCTCCGAAATGTGTGAATAAAAAATGGTTTAACCAAAAGTATTTCCTGACCTATGAACACCTAGAAACATTTATCCAAACATACTCTAAGACTCAAATTCTGTTAATTGATGATTCAAAAATCTTTTCCATGTTATTTAGAACATATTTAAACCTAAAATGAAACCAAACTAGTGAAGGAAACAATCAAATAATGAACTGAGATGAAACCGAAATTGCGCCGAAGTTGAAAATCTTATTAACCAAAATGGAAAATGTATGGACAATTTTGGACCATATATTCTTGTTCTACCCAAAATGAGTGGTATAGGCTTTTGAATTACTTACTGGCCAGGTAGCGAGGAAGAGTAGAGTTTGTTGGGAAATTACTATCGCAGCAAATATAGTTCACAATATAAAATTGGAAATCTCTATATTTAGAGAGAACACAAGCTAATGGCACTTTCAGGGTGTGGTTCATGTTATTGTCGGAGTGTGATATAATTTTTGGGCTTTTTGTTTGTTTGGTCTTTGTTTCCGTCCTCTTGATTGTTGTCCTTATCACCCATAAACGATGGAGCCTGAGAGCTACATGGTTTAATTGTGTGAGCCACCTTGGCCGTAGTGTATCTTAAACGATGATAGTTGTTAATCTCAATCGTGTTGCAGTCAGTGTGCCTCTTGCAGTATCTCATTGCAACTAAAAGTGGCCCACATGGAAAATAGTATCACGGCCAAGGTGGCTCACATGGAAAATAAGTTTCTGCATAATCTTTAACATTATTTATATACTTAATTGACACCATACATTATCACTACGCATTACGCACATGAGAACTCTCACTGAGCTGTAGTAATACTATGATTATTATCTTATTCAAATGGAAAATTTAGCATATTTAACTTAATGCTGTAAAATTTTAAGAAATGTATGACAATAAAACAAAAAATTCGTCATAAAATTATTCATTGGCCACAAACT
The DNA here is from genome assembly GCA_903798395.1 of Fraxinus floribunda. Classification (NCBI taxonomy): domain Eukaryota; kingdom Viridiplantae; phylum Streptophyta; class Magnoliopsida; order Lamiales; family Oleaceae; genus Fraxinus; species Fraxinus floribunda. The sequence goes on along the minus strand of CAIGRS010037878.1, from coordinate 12,708 downwards.
ATAGAAAATACGAATTGTTCTGAATTCTGATGTGTGCCGAAGAACAGGGGAAGGAAAGATTTTAAGTGGAGGATGGTTATGAAGAATGAGAATAAAGTGACAGCGGTGAGGAGGATGATAGGGGAATTAAAAATGTTGATAACTCTCTTAAAGATTCTATAAATAGTGATGCTAAGGGAGTCTTCTAGGTCATTTCTAGTTCTATTTATTTTATGTGATTGCTAATTTGAGACAAAAATATATTTTCAATTCTATTGATTTATTTATATTTGTTTGCAAGAGATATTTTTAACATTCTTAATTTGTTTTATATGGAATTTTCATGATGTGGTTTATCATGATCATTGTTTTTTGTTTTTTATATTCTTTTGAATTGTTTTATTAATTTGTCTTGAGGCTTATGCTTTAAAAATGCCTTTCCCTGTGGAGGTAGAAGGCCTTGATATCCGGTTCACCATTTTAAAATCGGGTGCATCAACACTCTTTTATCTATATGATATTGTAGGAATTAAAACGACGACACCAACAAACTAATCATTATTCTCAATAAACTTGAAGTTGGCTATGTGAATCATTTCTTTGCTATTTGGTTCGGTTCATTGCTAGTTCTACTGAAAAATCCAACACAACTACATCCTTCACAATCACAGTAGACCATATTAATTTTGGTCCACCTGTCCTGCTTCTAACATGTTCTACCCTTATATCATCGCTGTTGTAAGTGGAAGATCCTTTAAATCTATGCAAGACATGTCCCACCACTTGAGTGGCAGCCAAATTGATAACACCCTTAGTTTTGGTGTATATTTTTATTTCATATCTTATGCAGTCTATTATATAGAGATTGGATTACTTTATTTAGATGTCACAACAGATTCAAGATAAATTGATACCACATACAGAATTTAAATTCTGTAAGCAGTTTATATTGTGGATAGTTAATCTTATCTGACGAAATTTGAGAGGCAAACCTCTTTTCACTGTATTAAGCAATGGCTTAAAGTAGCCTTGTTGCTTTGGCTTTCTGGATGTCCTTACTTTTCTGTTGGTTTCTTACGATCTTAAATCTGTCTTCATTTGGTTCTATTTTGTTTTAATTTTTCTAGATAAATATCTGTATGACCAACTGTCCTTGTTTCGTCTTTTGACTTTATGGTTCATATTGTCATAATCTTGAATTGCATTATCTGATACTGATTGAAATTTTTTTGTTGATTATTTTAGTTTATGTTATACGAAACACAATAGTCAAACTAGTTACTAGTTACTTTTATGTAGCGGTAAGGATAAAGATACACAACTGAATGCCAATATCTGTCTCTATCATTTCTTTTCCAAGAGTGGATATCATATTTCTATGCCTACTGTGGATTTAGCTGTCCGTAAAGAGGCTTTGTTCTCGTGTTTTGTTACTTTTCAATCTCCAAATTTATTTTAGATTAGGTAATGTTTGAGTCCATTTGTTATTGTTGTGTCATGCAGCTTATTTGATTTGCCAGGCTTGCTTTATGTCATTTCAGAATAAAACGTTGAAGTCGTAAATTTTGTATTGATTAAAATGAAAATAATTTTGTTTACTGTACATATAGTTGTACTTCCAGTTGTTTAATCTTTTATTTCGAAGGCAGAGTAATTGTTGTATTGACTATTCGCCTAGTTTAAGAGGCGCCAGTAAAGTCCTTGTGAGTTTCATGTAATTCTGTTTTTGATTTTGCCGTTACGTATCAGATTTGTTTGACTCCTCGACATATTTGGCAAATGCGTTTCAATGAAAATAATTTCACTTAAAACGGTTACTTTTCAATTAAAGAGGGATGTAACGTATTGGGATAGAAATTTTTTTTAGTATAAATGCAGATGTAGTTTGGAGCAGTTTACATGTGCTGTGGTTTTAGCAGGTGAATGCCTTATTGAGGTAATACAAGCTAAAAGACTTTATCAAATGGGTTCGGTGGGCATAGCGCCTACTTCTGGCTTAAGGGAATCAAGCAGCCATGCTGTGGGGGTTGATAGATTGCCCGAGGAGATGAATGACATGACAATCCGGGATGACAAGGTATGTATGTTCAAGATGTAAAAGATACTCGTATTTTTCTGTCTCGTTCTGTCCTAATAAGAATTCAGCCAGGAGAATGGTTTTGCCTCGTTTAATGATGGTTCTGATTTCGTTTAATAGGAAATGGAAGCTACAGTTGTGGATGGTAATGGGACTGAGGCTGGCCACATAATTGTGACTGCAATTGGGGGTCGAAATGGCCAGCCAAAGCAGGTAATGTGCCATAGCATGTGTTGTCATTTCTGGTTCACGTTTATGTACATTTCGTATCCAGGAAACAATACGTTATATATTCATAATTTTGGCAATGCTAATAAACGAATCATGTTTACTATTATATATGCTTTTACAGATTTGCGACAACTTTTCTCCATTGATAAAAGTTTAATTTTAGGAAAGTATCTTGATAATCCAATAAGAAGGGTTTCCACTCATGAAAATCCTCTCTTTTAGGTGTAATGATAAATATTTGGGTTAAATGTTGGTTTGTTGAGGTATTTTAATGTCATGTACGTGACCTTTCCTATTTCCAATTCCTACCTACTGTATCTTCCTTAATGTTTTACAGTTGCATTTATTTTTTTCCTTGTTTTATCTTCTTTTGCTGTTTCCAGACCATTAGTTACATGGCTGAACGCGTTGTCGGGCACGGATCATTTGGAGTAGTGTTTCAGGTAAAATCTTACTGTGGAGGTTTCTTGAGCAATAACCATGGGTTGTAATAATTTGGGGATTGTTTGGTGGCATAATATGGGTTGATTAATTTAGGAGTGAGTTGTTTATTAAGATACCATTTTTACTTTAAAATTGCTGTAATAATGTGATGAAAAACATCGAAGGATTAATATATGAATATTTTATTAAAAGTGGTTATTTCTTGAAATTCCTTGGCCCTGCATGATTACTCCCATTTATTCTCTTTGATGACAATTATAAGTATCATTTTTTTGTTCTGATTTTTTAGGCGAAATGCTTAGAAACAGGAGAAACAGTTGCCATCAAGAAGGTTCTTCAAGACAAGAGATACAAAAACCGAGAGTTACAAACCATGCGTCTTCTTGACCACCCAAATGTTGTGTCCTTGAAGCACTGCTTCTTCTCTACAACTGAAAAGGATGAACTATATCTTAATCTGGTACTTGAGTATGTCCCAGAAACTCTTCATCGCGTTGTCAAGCACTATAATAAGTTGAACCAGAGGATACCACTGATATATGTCAAGCTGTATACTTACCAGGTAATTTGTTATCCTTTAATGCACAGCTCGGTTTAATGCATGGTATGCGTACCTGTTCAGATTCTTGATAACTCGGTGTGGATGCCAAATCTAGCCTCTTTCTTCTCTTGAAACTGCTATTTTAAGTCTTGATTAAATTGGCCTTAAATGAAGCTCCCCTATTCTGAATTTTGTTTATGTTTAATGGAACTTGCTTTCTACATTGATATCTGATTGATTCTTGTACTTCAAATCTCATAGAGTTTTCTTTGCAGTTTTTACACAAACGTTGATGGGTTTTATTCATGATGTTCTGGTATACAACTTTGACTTCAATAAAGTTATATGTGCACTAACTTTGATAGTTTGTTTGCTGAATACTGGTTTTATGTTTATTTATCGCTTATTTTGGGAACACCAGACATTTTACTGTTCTGCCTGTGTTTTCTTGATGTATAAACAAATGAAATTTACCTGAGTTTTGCACGAATATTCAATTAACTATGCTGCGATTTGGCAGATTTTCAGAGCGTTGTCTTATATCCACCATGGTATTGGAGTGTGTCACAGGGACATCAAGCCTCAAAATCTACTGGTACATTTCATGCTATTTTGCTTTTGATTCTATGCTGTACTTCTTGGATAGAAGTTGCGGAAATTTAGGAACAATAGTTATGTTTGACATCAAAAAATTAGTTTTTCAAGCTGTCAAACTTCCTTTTGGTTGCTTTATGCCTGTAGAAAAGATAAATCAAGTGTACTTTCATACCCTCTTTTCTTTCTTCTTACGTTTGAATTTTCATCAAATACACGTAATGTAAATTAATTCTACTTGTCAAAAATGAGTATCATTAGTGTTTTCTATTTCTTGTAGATCTGGAATATGAGGTCTTAGGTTGGCGAGTTCAGGATTGTTTTTATATATTCCAATCAGAGTATTTTTAATTGGAAATTCAGTTATTCTAAAGCAGCAAGAGCCTTTCAGAAAGAAGTTTAACTTGAGTCATGCTGTACACTTCATTCATGCCATTTGGGACACCACACTCTCTCTACAAGAAGAGGCTAAGCCTTATTCCTAACAAACTTGGGTCTGCTATATGAATCAATTTTTGTCATTTAATTCGACTTAGAGCTACCTTTCTGAAATGCCCTAGGAAATCAACCCTTTTATACGCAGACCTCCCACTATTACGAGAAATCAAATCTTTTGTTGGCAGACATACCAATATTATGAGTGCTTTGATTTGGAAGATTGACATGTTTCATAAGTGTGTTTATCTGTCTTCAGATTTTGCCTTTGGTTGCCCCTTTCAACTTGCTTGTCCCATAGAAAATCACTTTTTCAAGCTAATACTTGTGACCTTTTACAGGTAAATCCACATACCCACCAGGTTAAATTATGTGATTTTGGGAGTGCCAAAGTTTTGGTATGTAGAATGCTATCATAAAGATGGGGTAACTTTTATGAAACTGGCATGCTTTATGACTTTCTTCCATGATTCTTCATAGGTTAAAGGGGAGCCCAATATTTCTTACATCTGCTCTAGGTATTATAGAGCACCCGAGCTTATTTTTGGAGCGACTGAGTATACTACAGCTATCGACATTTGGTCTGCTGGCTGTGTGCTGGCTGAGTTTCTTCTTGGGCAGGTAGTTGGGTTATTTCTTTTTGCACAAGTTTGCACTGTTGGAAGCAAGGCTTTCTCTTAAATGGTACTGTTGGTCTTTATTTTTTCAGCCTTTATTTCCTGGTGAGAGTGGAGTAGACCAGCTTGTTGAGATTATTAAGGTTCTCTCTCTCTCTCTCTCTCTCTCGCACGCACGCATGCATGCACAGAGACACTTGTAATGCCATTTCCTTTGAGTGTGTGTGTGTATGTGTTTTTCCTGACGGGTGGTGAGGGTTTTGTGGGACCTGTAGGCAGTGGTTTCGTTTGTCTTAATGACTTTTACATCTAAAAGAGTGTGACAAGATTATATGATTAATTTTATACTTTAATGCCATATCTGGATAGAGTCTGAATTAGTTCAAGCTGGTATTGGAAGTTGTTATTGTTAATTTTGATTAAATGAATGCTTTGTCTTTGAAGTTGCTATTGTTCCCTCATGTGCTTCCTATGCCCCAATAACCAATTTGACTCTTTCAGGTTTTGGGTACTCCAACCAGGGAGGAAATAAAATGCATGAATCCTAACTATACAGAGTATAGATTCCCACAAATTAAAGCTCATCCGTGGCACAAGGTATTTGTTACCATGTGTGTTTATGCTTATTTTCTCAGCTTGTTTATTTTTATTTTTTTGTTTTTGTTTTACTATTCATTTATGTCTTTGTTCTATATCAGATTTTCTACAAACGCATGCCTCCAGAAGCTGTTGATCTTGTTTCAAGACTGCTACAATACTCTCCTAATTTACGTTGCTCGGCTGTAAGTTTTTGGAAATCTTTCTTTTTCTTGCTTTTTTTGTTGGCTGGGGGAGAGGGTTTAATTTGTCTACCTTGCCTCTGTTGTTTCAAATTTTTCACATTAGGTTGTTTTCACTACTGAAAATTGATTAAAGTATTGTTGAACGCTACCCATATTTGAAATTGAGAGGGAGCCAGAATTGAAGCTTTTTCACTCACATTTCTCAATTTGTTGGTGCTGGGTTTTAATAGAAGCTCGTGGGCTTATTCATGATTGCTCTTATCCTCTGCGTGGACGTACTTTGGAAATTGACTCCTCTATTTTGATGCAGTTGGATGCTTTGAGCCACCCCTTCTTTGATGAGCTACGTGAGCCAAATACCCGTCTGCCAAGTGGACGTTTTCTTCCACCACTTTTCAATTTTAAGCCTCTTGGTATGAAGCTCTTGAATACAAACTAGACTGACATTTTCTTTTTCCTGTTATTATATCTAGTTAAAATTCGCATGATCTATATTCAGAGTTGAAGGGTGTGCCAGCAGAGACCCTAGTGAAGTTGATTCCCGAGCATGCCAGAAAGCAGTGTCCATCCGTTGGATTATGATCGCTCTTTAGTAGGAGACGAACCATCAAGTGTTTTCTATATTGACATCATGCATCTTTTCACCTTGTGTTTATGTTCATCGTAGCCCTTTGACCCCCATCAGATTGTAACATTATGCTGGTAAGGATGGCTATTTTTCTAAATAAAGATGTTGGGATTTCAAGTTATTTCTTGATTTTCTGTAAGGTTCACATTCTCCTTTTTCCGGCTTGTGCGTTCATCTTTATGATAGGCTTGAGATGGTGATTTATGAGGGCTCTACAAAGAAAATCTTGTATCATCCTACACAAACAAGTATAGAACACAACATAAGAAGTGTAAAATCTCGTCCTGAGCTACTAATAATTGAAATAAGTGTCGGAAGGAGCTACTTCCATTACTATATATAGCCTCATTAGTGCTAATATGGGGTAGTAGGGCAAACCTTTAAGAACCATTTCATATGAACGTTGGAAATTTTGAAAGACAAGTGTGCAAACGAAGAACCTTTTGCAAATGCTGTTAAGGGAGTGACAATTTACAATTATTAATGTTACAAGCAATTTCAGGACACCAGAATTTGCATGTATACGTATGCTCTTTTAATGGATTATAGGAGAGGAACAATCCGGTTTGGTTTGATTGCGAAGAGAACTGAACTAATTGTTTCTAAGTGAGAATCGAGGACATCTCCAACTGGATGTATTCTGATGCAGATTGGGGTATTGTATTTTTGTTGGAGGCAATCTTGTAACTTGGATGTACATGATATGCACTGTGAATCACAGGACTCATTCACCTAGACTCGCTTGATATGGTTCATATATATGTGCATGCGATGCAAATTACTCCTGTGATCATCTGTACTGTAATGCAGTGAAAGTGAAATGGGAAAGGGATTTAGAGTTAACCTTCTTAGGAATAGGAGAAAGAATTCTTGCCATTCACAAAGATAACTAACAAAACTGAAAAATACAACTTCGACCATAACAATACCTTGGGAGGTGAATAGGTATTTAATGCAGAATTAAAATTAATCACGAATTAAACAACAACATGTTACTTTTAATTCTTATATAGATGGTTAATCATGCAAGTCTAGTTATCCTATGTTGAATTACCACAGTTTGCATATCATAAACATCAAACAATGAAGCAGTAGTTTACGGAGAAACGCAATCGGAAAAAACTCAGGGCACTTTGCCATCAATCCACTATAAACAATTATGTACTTACAGTCTACCAGACTAGATGACGACACGAACTATCTGATCTTCTGACTATAATTCTAACAGCTCTCCTGAATTCTGTGCTGCCATGCACCAATTCCAACTGCAACAACCAACGCTCTCCTGGAACTTCGCTATCCTACAGCAGCCCCTAACTTGGTAGAATCATTTATCTCCCGTGGATTATGAAGAACAATCTGTTCTTCACAGACTGGAACTCTAGTCGCCTTCGTCAATTTTCAGCACCTCTGACAGATATGTAGGAAGTTTAGTTTTGGTATTTGGATATCAAATTTGATATTTTTCTGACCAAAACACTCACACAAGATGAATGTTGAATGATGGAATGAATAGATCACTAACAGATGAAGCTCTTTCAATTAACAACCTTGAGAAAAACGTTCTGTACGTGTCTTGGTGTGTGTGTGTATATAAATATATATATATAGGCAAAAAAATTTAATGGACCGAGAAAAAAGTCTTTAAAACGTGAAGTCAAAATTTCTCTTATAAAGTAGTCGCTCGAGCGAGGGCCAGCGACAGGGTGTCGCTCAAGCAAAGGAGGGGCGACAGTCCAGCGATGCAGTTTCTGTTTTTGTAGCTCGAGCCAATACTTTGCGACAGTCTAGCGAAAATCTGCACCGTTTTCCTCCTTGTTCCAAACTCGAAACTCTAGACATATTTAACTAACTTTTAAACAAATTGCACATTAATCCTTGAACTTTTACGCTCTATCAATTTAAGCCCTTTTGTTCACAGAATTTGTCAATTACAAAATCAATTAAAACCTAATAAACTCTCCATTTGACATTCTGTGACAAAACACTGTTCTATGTCAAGGTAGTAATAAAATAAAAGTTACAGACTTAAAACAATGACACAACATAAACTACAAACTGTCTTAAACGACCTCTGTAGTACCTGTTTCCTGAAATATATAACTCAAATATCAGTGTAAAATGTGTGAAAAATAGTATCAAAGATAATCACAGTTCAAACAGTTCAATTGTAAGTGTCACTTAAACAATCGTAAGCAATTGTAACTCATATAGAATATTTTCCAGTTTTAAATCACAAGATAAATCAAGACACAGTATCAACGCAACCCAACACACCAAAACAAAACATTGATACTGTAAAAACATCAAAAACTTAATTTAACGAAACTGAATTCAAGCAATTATGAATGTGCTCCCCCTTACTACAAACTACAAAATGTGATTAAACAGTAGGTAAATGTATCTATGTCTCACCCCCAACGACGCATCTAGACATAAGACATAAGTGAACAAATAAATACAGTGTATATCAAGTCAAATCTCAAAATGATATCAACTCAAAAATTTTCTCCCCCATTTTGTCACAAAATGACGAAGGACAAAGCGAAATCACACAACATCTCAATAATGTAGGTATAAATAATCACAAGTATATTCAGTGAACAGTAAACTTTCCTACAATTCCAACTTAAAGCACCTATGAAGTAAATGATATAAGTGACTCATATGTGTTAAGTGTCACTAATCCTCTGGCAGTAGGACTCCAAACCTTAAATTTGTGATAAAGGACATATGAACCGTATAGCACATTAGAACCTACATATGAAAGTTCATTTCAAATGATCAATGTCTTTTCCCCCCTGACTTACAGCACAAATATGTTTCTTTTACCACAATTTTCAAAAGGAATGCTCACATATGTTTATTCATCTTAAGTGCAAACTCCTTTCCGATTAACCCAAATCAGATGATCATAGGTACTAGGTTATGAAAAACCCTTCGGGCTTAATTACTCGAGTCAGATAGGCTCCGAAAAGCAACATTAAGATATTGAGTCCCTTACAATAATTTTTCATATAGAGATTGATTCATGTAGGGGTAATATCGAACTAAGGTCTCAATTCATGTTCAAAGTCACCCTACTAACATGTGACAGTCATCCTAAATCTCACATATGCTATAGAGTCCCACTGTTAAGATCATAGTATGTGTAATACAGGTGGTATATGAAGAGACCAATATTAAATACTCCATAAGCATCCTAAGCTAACAATGGAAATTATGTTACAGCCTACCAAATAAACTCATGCTTGATTAATACCAACAAAATCAAGTGTATCATACAACATGCTGTACAACAAATTTTCATATCAAACTCTTTTTGTTCTCTTTTTTTTTTCTCAAGATAAAACTAAGACAAAATGAATGAAAAAAAAATGTTTTTGTTTGTTTTTGGATAAACTATATGAATGAACATTCAATCAAAACAAAAAGCAGAAAATAAATTGCATGAGAACATCGAAGTAAATATGATGCATGCATATCATAATAACAATTAGTAGTCACATACTCGCATGCATCAAATAACCTCAATCAGTGAGGAACACAAATACCAATAGCTTACGAAGAGACTCAAACCGAAGACCATCCAATAGTTTAGTAAATAAATCGGCTAATTGGTTTTCAGTGGAAACATGTTCAAGAGTCACAATTTAAGTTTTCACAAGCTCTGGAATGAAATGATGTCTAATGTTAATGTGTTTAGTTTGAGAGTATTAAACATGATTTTTTGAAATATTAATAGCACTTGTATTATCACAAAACACAGTCCTAGTACCATGTTCAATCTCATAATAACTTAACATCTACTTCATCCAAAGCAGTTGAGTGCAACAACTACCAACAGCAATGTACTCAGCCTCGATTGTAGACAATAAGATAGAATTTTGTTTCTTACTCATCAAATCCATGAGTTTAGCACCAATATAAAAACAACCACTGGAGATACTCTTTCTATCATTGGCATTACCAGCCCAATCGACATCAGAATATCCGGAAAGATCAATAGTAGAGCCTCTAGAGTACAAGTACCATTGATATATCTAATAATACGTCGTACATCAATCAGGTGAGACTCCTTAGGATCAGCCTGAAAACACGCACAGACTCATACACTAAATGCAATGTCAGGTCTNAGATTCCTTAAGATCAGCATGAAAATGCGCACAGACTCCTATACTAAATGCAATGTCAGGTCTACTAGCAGTAGGATAAAGCAAACTACCTATCATACTCCTACAAAGTGTTTGATCAACACTCTTACCTGTAGGATCTAGACCAACCTGATACTGGTGCTCATAGGGGTTCTATTGTGTTTCTTACTGTCCAACCCAAATCGTTCGATAAGATTCTTAGCATATTTCGATTGTGAAATGAATAATCCCTCATCAGTCTGCTTGACTTGAAGACCAAGAAAATATGTTAATTCACCAATCATTCTCATCTCAAATTCTTTCTTCATACACTCTGCAAACTCGTGAGCTAGGGAATCAACAGGAGAACCAAAGTCCAAAGACGATGTCATCCACATAGATCTGAGCTATGGTAATGGTAGCCTCAACACGTCTTATGAACAAGGTTCTGTCAGCACCACCTCTCGTGAAGCCATGATCCAGGAGATATGCAGTAAGCCGATCATACCAAGCTCATATAGGGCTTCACTCAGCCTATACACATAGTGCGGGTATTTAGGAACAACAAACCCTTTAAGTTGTTCCACATAACCTTCGTCTTGAAGAACACCATTCAAGAACGCAATCTTGACATCCATTTGGTACAATTTGAAACCCAAGGTATAAGCAACAGCCAAAATAATTCTAATGGATTCAAGCCTAGCAACATGGGCAAATGTCTCATCAAATTCAACACCTTCAACTTGAGTGTACCCCTGGGCAACCAACCTAGACTTATTTCTCGTAATGGTACCTTGATCATCAGTTTTATTCTTAAATATCCACTTGGTACCAATAAAATTGCAATCATCTGGTCTAGGTACTAAATCTCAAACTCTGTTTCTAACAAACTAATTTAACTCTTCATGCATCGCATTCACCCGGCATTCATCCCCAAGAGCTTCCTCAACCTTCTTCAGAAGGTACGTAGCTTGCATAAGACAGGTTGTACATAACCCTTCTGCGAAGTCTTATATCTTCTTCGATCTCTCCAATCACATTATCCTTAGGATGATTCAATTTCACTCTAGACGAAGGCTCTTTAGGTGGTTTAGCTTCATTATCAGATGTAGTATCCTTAGTAGAAACTACCAACTCATTAGATGTCCATGGGGGATCAGGAACTGAAGCTTCCTTAGGTTTAATTACCTCAGTTGGTTCAACATTCAACTGTTCCAGCTCAACACACTCTCCACCGATCTCCCACCTCACAACAAGCATCATCAACCACCACATTTATAGATTCCATCATAACACGTGTACAATTGTTGTACACCCCATAAGCCCGACTATTCTTGGAATACCCTAAGAATATATCTTCATCACTCTTAGAATCAAACTTTCCCAAATTCTCCCTATCTCTCAAAATGTAGTACTTGCTGCCAAACACACGAAAGTACGTTACAGTAGGCTGTTTACCTTTCCAGATCTCATAGGGTGTCATGTCAGTCTTAGGTCTGAGATAAACTCTATTGATAATGTGACAAGGAGTATTGACAGCTTCTCCCCAGAAATGCATAGCTAGATCTTTGCCATGAAGCATAGCTCTCGCCATTTCTTGAAGCACACAATTTTTCCTCTCAACTACATCGTTCTGTTGTGGAGTGATTGAGGAGGAGTACTCATTTTGAATCCCCTCCCCCAGACAAGAGTTCTCAAGATTCGAGTTTTCGAACTCTTTACCATGCGAATTTTGGAGACTGAATAACCCTTCTCATTCCTAAGCCTCTTATACAATAAGATGACAAGATTAACCACTTCAGTTTTGTCTCTCAACAACTCAATCCACATGAATCGAGAAAAGTCATCCCCCACAACCAAAATATACATTTTACCTTTTACCACCAAGACTTTCGGTCCTCGATGGTCCCATAAAATTCATATGTAGTAATTCAAGAGGCTTACTCGTCAAGATCTTAGAAGTTGGTTTGTGAGGTACCCTAAATTGTTTACCTTGTTGACATAGATCACAAACAGAGGTATCAGTAATTTACAACTTAGGCATGCCATTGACAATCTTCTTCTTAGCCAGTTTAGACAGACTGATATGATTCATATGACCCAGTTGTTGATGCTACAACTCAGTGACGTCGACTTGGCATTATTACAGAGATAGTTTGAATTAGGTAAGACTCCGTAACAATTTGCAGACATTCTAATACCTTCAAGAACAATGTTACCCGTCGAGTCATACACAGAACACCTTTT
>CAIGRS010037875.1:0-19906 GCA_903798395.1 Fraxinus floribunda | reverse complement strand
GGGAAATGCAAATCTTGTGAACCAGGAGGTGGCGTGCTCAGCTTTCTTACAAGCTCTTTATTATCCCTACGAGCAGCATAATAGAAGAATAATTCATTCATAACATACATATCTTGCGCTTAAAAAGTTGATATCAAAGAGTATCAGCAAATCAATACCTGAAGCATCACGATCTCTTAGTAATACAAAAACACCACCACTTCAAATCATTCAGAGAAAGTAGAAAATGTAGTGTCTAATGATCTCAAACTGAAGTTTCAGATCAAATTGAATTCATTCAATTACTGTGATGCATCTACGTATGTTATCAACTGTTTGAACACAAGATGTAATATCACCTAGGAAAAATAATTGTAAATATTCGGTATATTAATTGGTATGTATGCTGTAGGCTTTTCTTCCTAAATGAATTTCCTTCATATTTACATTAGATTTTATATAGTAATTGAACACAATCAAGTTCTTCTCATGATGATATTGGCCGTCCTACCAAAATTCAGGGCAACAACTACGGAAAGGTCAAATGTCTATAATTTTTTATGGAAAAATGAAAAGATATTGTCACATATAAAATGTCCTTACCTTAAACAAAAAGTCAAATGTGATTTCTCAAGAAACGCAAGAAAATGCTTCTTCCTACAATCTGTCTCAATATTGTTTTCTTTCTGCAATAGTTATTCAATTGTCCAAATGAAATGCATTTTCTTGGATGAAATTAGGATATCCAAATCATTGACCAGTGGCTTTATGTTTTCTCCATCCTTTATGCAGCCTAAGCAATATGTCAATTAGAATCAAATACACGAGTTCCCTGAGCTCATCAAACATGAGATGATCCCAAAATCTAGTTATGAAAACTGTTGATTAGCAAACTACCTAGCCTCAACTGTCACGGATAATTTGTTCAAAACTAATAGCAACATGAAAAGCTCTTTGTGGACTTACCCATACAATGCAGATTGCTTATAAATCTGGGCAAAATCTAGTCCAAGTTCGGCTTCTGAAGAAGTTGAAGTGACCTCTAACATCCATGTAGCTGGATTGAAGTTATCTCCAATTTTTGGCACACCTGAGATGCTCTGTTACACAGTGAAATGATAAGAGACAAACAAGATCTCTACTGTCGAAGGAAGAGGCATACAATTTTACTTTAAGTCAGCTAATCTAGAAACAAAAATTAAACTTCCCATGGAGATGTTCCACTGCTTTGGAAACTCACCTCAAAATATCGAATTACTTCACAGGAATGCTGGCCTAAAGGCCCACAGTAGATCATGTGTCCTCCAATTGTCAAGAGAACTAACTGTAGATATTAAGGTAACATTAGTGATATATTATATGAATACGTGACAATCCTATTGATCACATTTATATAGAATTATTTGAGAGATTTGTTAATTTTTAACTAAAATCAGGTGGAGGAATATATGTAAAATTTCTAAAAAATTCAATGCACAGGAATATCAATCAGAACACTCCAATGGTAAAGGCAGCATATTGTAGTTGACCCATATTAAAATAGGCTTTATTTTTCAGACCATCAGGGAAAGTTTTTATTCGCTTATCTCAGTCAAGAGAGAATGTTATAGCTTGTGCTCTATCTATTGAAAATTATTAGCCTATAGAAAGTGGATTGGGGTTTGAAGTGTAAAATATGTTATGCATGTTGAAGAATGTAAAATGGGAAATGAAGATGGACTTGGGTAGCTTGTGCAAATAGTATTCCCACAGTTATTGGAAGAGTATTCATATACTGGCTTTTTCTTGTACACTGTAATTAAATATAATTAAAGATCAGTTTTCTTCATAAAAGCATTTTGCTGTAATATCCAAAAACTTCTCTCAATGTGCAGGTCACTTAAGTTACAGTCAGTTACCTCATCAAATGCTTCAAATATATCGATACTCGGTTGGTGAATGGTGCAAGCAATTGTCCTCCCAGTTTTTGCTACATTTTTTACTGCCCGCATAACAATTGCAGCTGCTCTAGCATCCAGTCCAGTTGTAGGTTCGTCCATAAAGATAATGGAGGGGTTGGCAACGAGTTCCACAGCTATCGTGAGCCGCTTGCGTTGCTCAGTTGACAGACCACTAACACCAGGCATGCCCACTAACGTATCTTTAATTCCATCAAGCTCAATGGTTTCAAGGACTTCTTTCACAAAGTCCTATGGAAGGGCCATAAAAAATTAATAACTACACTAACAGGAAATGGAAGCAAAACCATACACAAATTGAGTATAAAATCTAATGGCATACATATTTTGTATTCGAATCAATCTGGGGATGCAGCCGTAACCATGCAGAAAAAATAACTGATTCTTCAACAGTAATTTGAGGGGAATGTATGTCAGTTTGCTCACAGTAACCAGAAATCCTAGCAAATGTTCTTTGAACTTTTGGATACCCTCCAATTTTTATTTCTCCTTCCACTGTGCCACTAGTTTTTCTACCAGCAAGAACATCGAGAAGAGTTGTTTTCCCAGCTCCACTGACACCCATAAGTGCTGTAAGAACACCGGGTCTAAATGAACCGGTGATATCACAAAGAAGTCGCAGCTTTTTCTGAGTGAAACCTCGCTCCTTCATTGCCTGAAATGAACAGATGGAACGGAAGTACACGTAAATTGCAGTGGTTATGTAAGAACAATGCTGCAAGTACAGGGAATTTCAACAGAATTTTGACAGGAAAACACTTGGCGAATTTGCATTGGAAAGGAAAAAAAGAGGCCAACAGGGTGCTGAATTTTATTCCGTTCCCTGTACTTGCAGCTTTATTCGTTAAGTAAACCAATAAATTCTATTTTGATTGATTTATGTAGTTACCATTGGGGTTTCTACATAGTATTGCACATCTTGAAACACTATGGTTTGGGGTTCAAAGGGTAAAACCATTCTGTCTGCAACATAAGACATAACTTCCTTTAATTACAGCAATTAACAATTTACGATAACAAAGGCATATAATAGAATTCTTGAATCAATAGCAATATATTTCCAAGCAACAGGAGAAAAATCCAACCTCTACGAGATTTTGTACTTGTGCTAGGGGAATTTTTGGACTGTTCTGCATGGGCTTCGCTAACATATTCTTCTCTTCCTTGAAGTTGTGAGAGTTTTTCGCTTGAAATAATTGCACGAGAACCAGCAGCTGGAAGCATTTTGGAACGTAAATAAATTATGTACATCATTTATATTTGCTCTATATAGTGAAGATGCTCTTACGTTATAAGAAACTCAAGGCCAAGGTAAACCCAATGTTGAACGGTATCGTAAAAAATAAATTACGTAGATCATTTATATTTGCTCTATATAATGAAGATGCTCTTACGTTTTAAGAAACTCAAGGCCAAGGTAAATCCAATGTTGAACAGTATCGTAAACCCAAACAATGCACCAAGTGATACCCAAAAAAAATGTCCACCAAAGCTTAACCCACGGCTTTCAAGTGTTTCTCGTCCTACTGTGGTCTCACCAGAGAGCTCCTGCATTCAAAAAAAAAATTATGAGCATATGATTATCGATCTTCTAATGATTTTTTTGAAACAAATACAAAACCCTTAAAAGATGGTAGATGGCTGCAACAATAATTGATTCCATGCCATCTTTCAAAAATGCCAGTCAAAACTGAGTCAGTTAGTGACATCATGTATGCTTCTTGAAACGTCTCATGACAGTTACGGAAAACACAGATATACTGACTAAGTTAAAAGGAAGATTGTTTTTCTCTGAAAGAGGAGTGGATGTAGATGACAGTTGGAATTCACGGTAGGATAATTGGAATCTTGCTAAATTATTACATTGGCGACTGATTTTAAAGATTATATAGAGACAATATTGATAAATTGCACAGTTGAGTGAAAAAATAACCTAAAAAGATGGAAGTTGTTATCCTGTGTAATTGATTAAGTATTCTTCCAAAAATCAAAAACTCGTAAAATTAAGTCAATAACTGTATGTCTATAGACATTAACTAAACTTTGTTCTTGTCTTAAAAGGAGATAATGTTGGTCAAATGAAGAGGAGCAAACAACTGGTGGTTTTAAACAAAACGAAGACATTATTTAAATGATGTACATGTGATTCTATCTAACAACTTAAACTCTTAGATTAAGTGATTTAACATGACATCAGAGCATATTAATGTCCCCGAGCCCCGAGTTCAGGTCTGACTACCATCCATTGAAATGAAATTGTTCATGTTTTAGGTTTTGATGGGGGAAAAAACAAATCCGCCTACATGTGGGGGACATATTGAAGAAAATATTTAAATAATACACACGTGACCCTATTTAAGAGCTGAGCATTTAGATCGAGTGATACAATAATGTACTCACTTTTTGCCATCTTGGAGCCAGAAACTCATTCACCGCAAGACCTATCTCGCCATATGATAGTGGAGAAACCCAAAATGCCCATTTTAACCAAATTGGCATGGATGCTGCAAGAAACACTATAGCTTGAAATTTCTTGTCCTTTTTCCCCATTATTCAGGAGTGAAATGTATACTATGATTAGTTGTATGATGAAAATAATTTAGATAAGGATGTTTAGCTTGCTCGCCTTTTGGGATCAGAAAGCCACCAAAGAGTAACAGAAATAATATCGATAAACTACCAGCTGTTGCAGATGCAACCACTGACCGACAGATACTTGCCAAGAAACGAAACATAGATGTTGCGGTCAAGTGCACAGCAAATAATAATATCATTTGGCGGAAAAACCTGGAAAATAATGACATTTGGTTATAATTTGATTCATCATTATCATATGATTGTTTTGTTATCTAGATGAGTTGTTGATTGAAACTGCCAAATCGCATGGAGTATATGGGTAGAAAGTTGGAATATTGTCACGTGCCACTAACCTCCCTGCCTCTGGGCTATACCCAATAGTGTAATAAGTAAGAGATGTCCAGACCAGAGCTTCCAACAACGAGAGAGGAATCTTGAGAATGGTGGCTGGTATGGCATATGCCCAGGCTGGATAGAAGTAAAAATCTCTCTGCTTGTAGAAAACTGCTAGCCTTGAAACAGTCATAGAAAGCTCGGGGAATCCATCAACAAGAACAATGATGAGAGCATAAAATAGAGATCCCAAGTAATAGTTGGCATGGACAAGATCAACGCCCATCCGAGTCCGCAAGAATACAGTCATAGTTATAGATGCAATAATGACAAGCTGCAAACCAATATATTCTCGAGATTTCATAACAATGTTTATTAAAGATATGTAAGTTAGAATTTATATTGCCAGTGATGCATAAATTAATTTGAGGAGCTGAGAAAATTAGTCGCGCTAACCTGAACAGCTTTGAATACATAAATGAAAGAATTCCTTTTCATGAGAAGAATTTCTCTGGATATGCAGGCTTTAAAGAGATCCCATTTCGGAAGAGAATACTCATTAAAACTAATGGCATTTTTTTCGCTCTCGAACTTCTCAAATGGCACAGAAAGCTCTTCGCCAAGCTTCTTTCCGTAAGAAGATTCCTTATATTTCATTGACAACATATCTACAGAAATGAAACTGTAAGTTTGCTCAGTTTTACACCAGTATTGTTCCTGATCTTTTCTGGAGATAACCTGCAAACCATTCAACATGTGATTATTTTTGCTTAATAAACAAAAAACTGAATAATATTGATAGTGACATGATGTACTTGCCTCTTGGAGAAAATCAGCTATTCCTTTCCTTTCTGGACACCTAAATCCACAATCCTTAAAAAATTCTAATACATCACATCGAGGCCCATGATATACAATTTTCCCCTCTGACATTAAGATGATGTCGTCAAAGAGGTCAAAAGTTTCTGGTGCAGGCTGGAGAAGGGACACAAGTACAGTAGCGTCTGCAATGTGTGCCAGTTGTTGAAGACAAGCAACAATCTGATATGTAGTTGAGCTGTCCAATCCATTTGAAATTTCATCCATAAATAATGCTTTTGTCGGTCCAACAATCATCTCACCTGCATAATCCATCCTTACCAACTTCTGAATATATATGGATTTTGAAAAATTATTTTTAAGTTCAAATGGTGGAGGTAGTGAAAGTTATTTTGAGCCTCTTTTGTATGTCAGAATTACAAGAGGAGGAGCATTGTCAACCCAAGATAAAAAATTATTGGCATCAAAATACCTGCAGTCAGTCTTTTCTTCTGACCACCAGAGATACCTCTCCTCATGGCATCTCCAACGAGGGTGTCGGCACAGATATCGAGACCGAGAATCTGAAATTTGTTTGAGTAATAGGAAAAGTTATCAACACATGTTCTAGCAGAAGACATCAAGATTAAATTCAACACCACATATAACCAGTAACCAGAGAATACTTTTAATATGTAGTCTGTTTGAAGAGTTGTCTTTTGTCCTTCAACAGCAATTGCCTGCACAAATAAAGTTGCATTAGCACTCTACAATATTAAAGATTACAACTCAGTGAAGATCATTGGTGAATTGTGGAGAGATTCTTCCCCTCAAATGAATTTTAGCAGAGTCAAATAGACTCAATTGCGAGTGTAGATGTGCATTGAATAGCTATGAGATTAACTGCCTACTTTCAGACCAGAAGGGATAGTTAGCAAGTTTCTAACATAGATGGGGAGCTAATTTATATTTTTCATAATTTCAAAAGAAAAATGATAGGTAAAGGTATAATTAAGGAGAATTCAAGCTCCAGTTGTGAGGGATTTTCTTTTTCATAATTTTGTTGGCTTTTTTGTATCTCAACTGGAAATTCTAGTCCAAGCAGCAGAGAAATATATTCATGTCTTTACATATACCATACCATAAGGATTGAACTTCAGTCTTCACTAAATGAACAAAGCACTCAATCAAGATATCTTGGAGAATCATTCAAGGGTAAAGCAAGTTCCCTTTCACAGTAAATACAATAGCTTCACCACTACATGAAAATGAAAGGCAATATATCAGCAAATAAATACCTTCATATACATATCTACATCGGGATCTGGAACAATTTTTGCTTCTTTCTCCCTTCTAGTAAGCTCAGTCAAAATTCCTTAAGGAAAACACCATAAAATCATATCCATTATCATACGCAAATAGTTTGAGTGTCATTAAGTATTTATAGATTGCGTGACACACCTGCTCTGCTTCCAATACCCTGACAGCGTGAAGAGAAATCAAGAGTTTCCCTGACACTCATTTCAGGGATATGTAGATCATATTGACTTATAAAAGCTGAAGTTTTCTGTGCCACAAACTCTTCCAATTTATAACCATTGTATGAAATCTCACCAGTAACCTGTAGAAGGAAAGACAGACACCCTTCTTTTGTTATAATAGCAATTCTAGATGAAGTATACATTTCATTAAGACTGTCAACAACTCTCACTAATGTGTCCTTCACTGGATTAGATATTAAACAAACAAAAGTTATCGTAATTGTGGTTGATTATAGATACTCTGATTATGGAACTTTCAACATAATATAATAACAATGAGGAAAGGAGAAATGGATTACCTCATGATGTAACACAAAACTGATCGCTTCTAGTATATATGAACAATAAAGCCACAAGATAACTATATTAAGCTACTCTGATCCAAATCAGGATAGCTTTTCAATCATTTTTTTGTATTGTCAATTATGCATATTTGCTAAGGAAAACTATTTTAAACATGTCTATAATTATGTGATTTTGCCCGTGTTTGGTGGCCTTTAAACTTAAAAAACTATGTTTTGAATAGTATTTTTTGAAGAATGTGGTTAAAAAATAGGGAAAAGAATTGGGTTTACGTGTAGAATTGTTTACTACGTGAATGTGTAGTTAAAAATGAGTATGAAATATAAATTAAAGTAAAGGCCACCAAACATGGGCTTATCCATTAACACACTCACAGAGAGAGAGAGAGAGAGACCTTTAGTGATTTGTTCGAATTTCCGGAGAGAGCTTTCAATAATGTGGTCTTTCCGCACCCAGGAGGACCAAGTAGCAGAGTCATTCTGCAACAAAAAATCTCTTCAATCCAATATTTGAAAGTCTAATTCGACAAGCTAAATTTGATTAAAGGATCGGCACTAATAGAACACCATTTTCTGTTTCCAAACCTGACATTTAAGTAGAGAACTACTAAAAGGAAAATGCATTATGGTGTGCAAAGAGACTGTAATGAAAAATATAGTAGCACAACATAGCTGTCAGTTGTATGTATGCATGCACATGTGTATTAAGTATATCTGTTTGTCAATCAAACCATCCAAGGATATTTTTACTTTATCAATAACTTCTAGGCTATGAAAGGAAAGATACTTTATCAATATATTTTCAAGTCAAGTTCCAAATTATCCACATAGAAACTAGAAACATTCTATCTTATGATAAAAAGCAAATTGACTGTAGATATATGAGAAAACAGAAAAGATAGATGTAGATATGAGGAAACCATTACGGACAGCTAGAGAAAAATAACCAAAATGCATTGTATAGAACGTAAATTGCAAACTCAAAGTAGTCGAAGCAACTCTATCTGTACTAATATATGTTAATTGAAAGCTTAAGCACTATACCTTCCTGGCTTAATGACACCACTGACATCATTAATGATACTGATCTTCGCGTCTTGTTGTGTTGGTAAACCTGGAAGCCTGGCAAGGTCCTGTTAAATGAAATGGAGGTTTGATTCAGTGCACGCAAAAATAAAAGAATAGACATGTAGATCTGAGGAGTAAATAACAGTCCTAATATCCATGCAGTTCAGATTAGCTTGATCAGGCCAAAGTGAATAAAAGATAGATTCATCCAAGGTCATCAAACTGTAATAGAAACGTACAAATTTGATTGCCAGTACCTTTGGTTGTTCGGACCATAATTAACTCGTCCCTATTTAAATTCTCGATGCATAATAAAAAGAAAGGTTTATAGAAGAAATAGTTGATTAACTAAAGATGCTTCTAATAAAATACAAATACATACCGAGAGTATGCTTTTAAGAGAATTCCAAAGAGTTGGGAGGGGCTTTCCATAAACAACCTCACACTCTGCTTCTATGGACAAATTGGTGTATCTGACTTCAATTGAAGACAATTTTACTCCAGCTCTGCAAAAATCAAATCGAAACCCCTATCCAATGAGATTAGGAAACGTGCAGCAGTAATATATACCATATATAGTATTCACAACAAAATAAAACAGCTAAAGAATTTAAAAATTCCGGAATGAAAAAGCCATTTTAGCAGTTTATGGTGGTTCGTGTACAAATGAGAATGGTGTTTACCTGTCTATTCTCTTTCTGATTTTCTGCAGCAGGCGAAGGTTGTCATGTTCAATGTGTTTAATGAGCTTCTCAATGAACATGTGCCTTTCCGGAGCCCCAAGCTTAGTAACATCAACCACTCGTCTTCCTTTACCATCAGCTTCGTTTTCATCAAACAAAGCTGTCCTTAACCGTTCAAATGTTGGCAGTCTATCGACAGCAGACCATTGTAAGACAGATTCATTGTCAGGATCAACATTGTCTCCAAAACTTGTTGCTGAATTGCTTTGAAAACTTGCAGTGTGACGCCGAAATGATGATCTTAAGCTTCTTCCTATCTCTGATAGCTCTATTCTGAATGATTCTATTTCATCTGCACCAACTAACTGAGCCATGAGGGTCTGGACTATATATTTCAGCTTCAGATCTGCATATATATATATATATACACACACAGAAACATTGAATTTAGAGAACTTCTAGTCATGCAGATTTTCTTTCACATTTGCTGGGTCTTTGGACTTCGAAACTTGATGAGGTAAGGCAATACATCATTCTTATCCCAAAAAATTAAGAAATTTAAGATTTTGTCTGGTGAACTGATGGTATAGAGCATCTATGGGTGAGATCCTTCCCAGGGAAGTAGCCAACAGGGAGGGGGGACGCGTTGAGATTGAGATTAATAGTGATGATTTTCCGAACATACAAGTTACATTTACGGAGTTATTTGACTTTCCAGTTAAATAAATGAAAATTTAACATCGCAATTCTAGCAAAACTGTAAATTTCATAGTTTAAAGAAGCCTCTTCCATAGTAGAAGCATATAATATTGGAATATATAATACTATAACTGTTTGACTATTGATGGCTAGCTCAGCCACATTTCTTTATGCTTCAGCCTGAAGTAAGCACAATTTGATGACTCTGGATCTGAACTATTTTTCATTAGAGTCTAGCAGAATATGGTCACAAGCATCATACAGCTTGGGGAGTCAATATCTAAAATTAAGTGTGTAGAATAAAGATATCGAAGTATTACTATTACTACCTTTTATTACCATCAGTTTATGCAGGAGTAAAAGTATCATGTGAAATCCCTCGATATGGGGAAGAATATAAATATAAATATCCTGCATTAGAAGGCAGCTAAATACAGAACAACGAATCATATCTTTGGTTCCATTTAAAATCAAGTTTCTGCATAGACCCAAATCTCATAGAGTTTGAATCTAGATTCTAGAATTTAAGAGAGGAGAGAGGATACGCAAAGGAAGTTGACTAAAAATTAAAATGACGTTTTCCGTGTGCAATGACACAATACCTAGCTACCCAGACCTGTTGGAGAAAACCCAGTTACTCCGTTTAACAGAATTATATTCTGCTCTGTGTTATATCCCTTTCTCGTTCTCGTTAGTTCTATCAATTAATTGTTAATAAAAAGATCGAAATGATACACGACGGAGAAGGAATGGTATCACGCCGCGGCAGCGCGGACTTGTCCATCCACAGCCACGGCAACAGACAGGATCGGACAATCCATGATATGTATACACCTGAACGAATTTGCCAAACTTTTTGGCCATTTAACCCAAAAGGAAAGACTCCCGCCAAAAGAAAGTAGGGCATCACCGTAGTTATATTAATATTTTGAAAATATTCAAATTTAGAGATAATTGTCCTTTTTTGCACCGTGTTGGCTAGACATGATCCCCCAACCAGTTTTTCCGTTAAAATTAATTGTTGACTTTAACTTGAATTAGAATTAATCACTACCAAATAGGGGTTAAATTGAGAAGATTGCAATTTTGTATTGTTGAATAACACACTAAACACCTCGGCTGTTTCAAAAAAATTTAAATACTCATCCTGTTTCAACCATAGCAAATTTTCTTAAAACTACCTGAAAATCCAGTACAAAAAGGCGACAAGAAAATATTACAACATAGAAAACCAAATACGTGATATTTAATTATATCTCGTATATGCAGTTATTACAGAAAATGTCAGTCGAACAACGAACATGTTGGTACAAGTCAATAAGTCCAAATGAGCACAATGTTTCACCTCTTCTGAAAGTTCAACTTCCCAATACAATATGCAAATAGAGAAGCAAAAAGAATGGGGTACAAAATCGAAACAACAGCCACAACTGGTAACTCATTATAGTGAAATCCATAATAATCTCTCAGAAATGCTGACACTGTATTGGATTCTCCAAACACCATAATTTCCTCTTCTATGTCTCCATATTGAGAAGTAAGCATACCATTTAATGTCCAACTAGTAGGAATCAAATAATAAAACCAGATCCACCATTTAGGAATTTGCTGCAGGCCGATAATGATGTATTAGTACCCTTTCACAATCATGCATTTGTATATAACGACTTTGGTGAAGGAGAAGTCACAAAGCATACAAGAATCCAGTTCAAGGAAAGAAATGCTTACCGAGCGAGGAATCAAGAAACCAGAGAACAGGTTGAACATTGTGTAAAACGTTGACTGTAGAATGGCAGCTATTGGAAAGCTTGGTGTCATCGAAATTAAAAGCATTCCAAGATAAGTGAAGTACAGCAGCGAACAGAACATAGAGTAGAAATACCAGAAGACCTTGTATGCTGACCAGTAATATCCAATCATTGGATATGTGATGACTGTGAATGCAAGTGCTTGGGCTAAGAGATATGGAATCTCGATTATGACCTACAAAATCAAGAAAGATAATGAATAATTCTTTAGATTGATGAAACGACACTAATAATCATTTCACATTGTTTTTAATATGTATAATACTTGAAACTGAGGAACAATTAAAACTTAGCTAGTCAATACTCGTCATCTCAAGGTGACAAGTTCGAAAATGAAATAGTTCTCTCCTTTCTTCTCAATCTTTTTTTACGACAGAAGGAAAGAAAATTCTCATTCATATATTGCTAAATTAACGATACAGGTAGGTTTGAGGTTTCAAAGATGAGATCACCGAAATACAGGCAGGCTCACCAAAATTGTCTACAATTTCATTGTTTTGCAAATGAAAGATGCAAATCTTCCTAAATTACAGATCAATATTAGGGTGAAACTTTATTTGTTGAATGTAATCAAGTATTTTGTAACTTTAATATATCCGGAGTAATCATACCTGTGCAGCTGGATAAACCCATGAAGCATACATTCCAGCAAATCTTTCTCTGTAGAAAACAGTTCGCTCTGTGCTAACATACGACAACACCGAAGAGGAATTATTTATGCCACAAAAGAGTGTGGCACTGAACATTGAACCAAGCACGGTGAATAGACTCTGTTGAGTATGTCTAGAAAAACAGATAAAAGCAATGAACCAACATTAGACTCTACAAGAATTTGTGGATGACAAAACTAAAACGAAATTCAGACTGCCAGAATTTAGACAAACGGTTTAGAGCATGGTACGATTCTCCTACAAGAGAAATGTAGAGTCGCACTTCATGAAAAAATCCGATCTCCAGAAATCAATTATCAAGAGATTTTTTCTATCCTTACTGGGTATAATGTAAAAATAAAAGAACCTCATGCGAGCAGGAACTTTAGTATCCTTGTAACATATTAGCCACTTTAGCATTCTGACAAAGTAATTGTTCTACATACTTTTGAGTTCACGTGCATCATCTGAAACCAAAAACTTTGAACAGCATTTCCTATTTTTCTCAATAAAGCAGATGGAAGATCTAGAACCACTTTGACCGCTCCTCCCCTCTTAAAAAGTGAAAGATGGAAGAGAATGAAAAAACAAATGTCCTTCAATTTTGGCAGAAGATGACTAATCATGATACCGAGTTTTGCGCTATATAATTTACTTACATTTTCTTCCCCTGATCCCAAAATAAGAATCCAAAAAGCAAAGATGAGAACAGCATATAAATTGAGCGCATCAAGTTGTATGAAGGACTTCTCCAGTAAGACCAGTGCTGCTTCCAGAGGCAGGATTTGAACTGTCGCCAACCATTTTGTGAATAGCGGGAGGGGAAATGCAAATCTTGTGAACCAGGAGGCGGGGTGCTTATCTTTCTTATGAGCTGTTTATTATACCTAGGAGAAATATGACAGAAGAATAATTTGTGCTCAACATACGTATAACACACCAAAAAGTTGATACCAAATACTATAAGTAAATTGATACATGGTGCTTCACAATATCTTAATAACCACTGGATAAACAGAACTATAAATTATTTAAGAGAAACGGAAAATTGAAAAATGTACAATCTAATGATCTGAAACTGAAGTCCTCAATTAAATATGATGGACCTCCTGCTTACCAATGTGGGGAACCCCTTAATAGGGCGGTCAAAAACTTATTTCAAGAACCTCCCGCCTTCGACCCACTCGAATTTTAAAGTAAGGGGAGGGTAATTGAATAATTTCAATTACTGTGAAACATCAATGTATGTTATCAACTGCTAGAGCACAAGATGTTACATTGTCTTGCGAAAACCATATTAAATATGCTGTATATAATTGGCAGGTATGCTGTAGACCACTCCTCGGAAACTAATTTCCTTCATTTTACTTGAGGTTTTATATAGTAACAGAGTAAAATCAAGTTCCTCTGAATAAGGCACAGACAGTGTGTTGCCGAAATTCAAGGTCAACAACAACAATGAAGGGGACAATCTTTCATAATTTTAGACAGATACTGAAAAGAATGTATCAAAAGACTTCACCAAAGAAAATTTTATAATTTGAATTTCTCAAGAAACACAAGAAATTGCTTCTTCTCATGAATCTCTGTCGACATCATTTTCTAATTACAATAATAATCCAATTTTTCCTAGTGAAAGGCATTTTCTTAAATAATTAGGATATGCAAATTAGTAACCAACAGTTTTTTGCATTCTCCATCCTTTATACAGCCTAAGCAATGTACCAACTATGAAATAGCGGTTCCTGAGAGCATGATACATGAGAATGATCCTAAAAACTTGGGAAAGAAAAAGCTGATTACCAAAATACTAGCATCAATTATCATGGATAATTTGTTCATACAAATAACGACAGAAAAGCTCTGGGCCATTTGACTCACTCGTATAAAGCAGATTGTTTATAAACCTGGGTAAAGTCTACACCAAGTTCGGCTTCTGAAGAAGTGGAAGAGACCTCTAACATCCATGTAGCTGGGTTGTAGTTATTTCTAATTTTTGGTACACCTGAGATGCCCTGTTACAGAGTTGAAATAAGCATATACTTCAAGCCAGTAGGGAAAGAAGGCGATACGAAGTCCCATGGAGGTACTGCCTTGAGAACTCACCTCGAAATATTCAATTAATTTAGAGGAATCCTGACCTAATGGCCCACAGTAGATCATATGTCCTCCAGCTTTCAAAAGAACTAACTGTAGACATAAGGAAACGTTAGTGATATTATACTGATACGTATCAACCCTATCAATCACACATGCATAGGATTTATTGTTCAAAATTTGTTCTTGAAAGTACCACTTCATTCCATTCGTAACCAATTGACATCTTTATAACCTTAAAAGATCTTCCACTGAAATCTGGTGGAAAAATGGACGTAAAACTTCTTATCATGCAATGCACATGAATATCAATCTAAACACTGGTAAAACCCATCAATAATAAGCAGCATATCTTATACTTAAACAGTGCCAGAATAGGCTTTAATTTTGAGATCATCAGGGGGAGAATTTATCGGCTTAGCTCGGTTGAGAGAGAATGTTATAGCTTGTGCTCTAAAAGACGAATATTTATTCATTGAATTTCATTTGCCGATGGAAAATGAGCTAGAGGTTGGAGTGGAACACGTTATTGTTGAAGAATGTAAAAATGGAAATGAAGATTGACTTGAGAAGCTTCTGTAGATAGTATTTCAACAGTCAGTAGAAGTGCATATTATGTACTGGACCTTGACTTGTACAATGCAATCAAAAGATGTTTTTTTATCAAAACCTTTTTTCTGTAATATCAAAAAATTTCTCACCGTGTGCAGAGTAATTTATAGTCAGTTACCTCATCAAATGATTCAAATATATCGATGCTCGGTTGGTGAATGGTGCAAACTATTGTCCTCCCAGTATTTGCCACATTTTTCACTGCCCTCATGACAATTGCAGCTGCTCTAGCATCCAGTCCAGTTGTTGGTTCATCCATAAAGATAATAGAAGGGTTAGCAACGAGTTCCACAGCTATTGTGAGCCGCTTGCGTTGCTCAGTTGACAGGCCGCTAACACCAGGCATGCCCACTAACGCATCTTTAATTCCATCAAGCTCGATCATTTCAAGGACTTCTTTCACAAAGTCCTATGGATGGCCAGAAAGAATTAAATAAGTATACTAATAGGAAATGGAAGCAAACCAGATAGAATATTGAATATAACATCTAATGGCATATACATATTTTGTCTTTGAATCAATCTGGGGATGAAGACGCAGCCATGCTGAAAAGATGAGTGATTCTTCAACAGTAATTTGAGGAGAATGTATGTCAGTTTGCTCACAGTAACCCGAAATCCTAGAGAACGTTCTTTGGACTTTCGGATAACCTCCAATTTTTATTTCTCCTTCCACAGTGCCGCTAGTTTTTCTACCAGAAAGAACATCAAGAAGAGTTGTTTTGCCAGCCCCACTGACACCCATTAGTGCGGTAAGAATACCAGGTCTAAATGAACCAGTGATATCACAAAGAAGTTGCAGCTTTTTTTGAGTGAAGCCTCGCTCCTTCATTGCCTGAAAAAGAACCAATAGAAAGGAAGTACACTTAAATTGTACTGGCTCGTTTGGTATACTAAATAACCAAAAACAATTCTAATTCGATTAATTAATGTGGTTACCATAGGGGTTTCAACATAGTATTGCACATCTTGAAATGCTAGGGTTAAGGGTTCAAAAGGTAAAACCATTCTGTCTGCAACACAAGATAAAACATCCTTTTAAGTATGGCAAGAAACAATTAACAGAAATAATGTGGCATATAATTAAATTCTCAAATCAATGGTATATATTGTCAGAAACAAAAGAAGAGATAAAATCCAACCTCCGTGAGATTTTGTACTGGTACTAGGGGGATTTTTGGACTGTTCTTCTGCATGGGCTTGGCTGTCATATTCTTTACTTCCTTGCAGTTGAGAGAACTTTTCGCTTGAAATAATTGCACGAGAACCAGAAGCTGGACACATTTTGGAATTAGAATAAATCATGTAAACCATTTACATTTCCATATGCTGAAGATGTTCTTACGTTTTAAGAAACTTAGGGCCAAGGTAAACCCAATGTTGAACAGTACTATAAACCCAAACAGCGCGCCAACTGATATCCAATAAAGATGTCCACCGAAGCTTAACCCACGGCTTTCAAGTGTTTCTTGTCCTACTGTTGTGTTACCAGAGAGCTCCTGCAATTAAAGAAAATTTATATGCATGTGATTATCAATCTTCTACAAAATAATCTAAAACAAATACGAATTTCCAGGAGACATTAATAAAGTACATGTTTTGAGCATCAAAAGTCCATGCCACCGACCAAGAAATATCAAGGAATAACCATAGGTCCACTGTGAATCATTCATATCATAGTGGAACTTTACAGTGACAACACATGATAACACCATAACACGTCTGTTCAAGGAAAGAATAGCATGCATGGCAGGAATCTTGCAAAACGAGAATTCAATCAATTTGATGTACCCTCTTGATGAAAAAAGATGTTAGATGGATGCAATAATAATTGATTCCAATTCATCCCATAAAATTGGCAGTCAAATGGTTGCCAGTTGGTGACTTCCACATTTGTTCCTTGTGACGTGCATGAGAATTACGGAAAACAAAGAAAGGATGACAGAGTCAACAGGGAGCTTTATACAAGTATTATCTTAGAAAGGGGAGAGGATAAATATGACAGTATGAATTCACATTTGAGTAATTAGAATCTTGCTAGATTCTTAGATGGTGATTGATTTTAAAATGGAAGTTATCCTATAAGAGTGTTTAAGTCACATTATTTTGGAAGAATATATTCTGGAATAGTAGATGGATGGAGAATGTGTGGCTGAAAAAGAAGAAAAAGTTATTGATGTGATGAAAAATATTATTTTATTGAAAAATTTGTGGTTGAAAATGAGTAGAGACCAAACATGGGCTATATAAGTGATTGAGTAAATATTTTTATAAAAATAAAAAAGCGCAATGGCACAAAATTGGAAACTATGTATGTGTAAACAATAACTAAGTTTGTTTCTTGTCTGAAAATGAGTTAACATTTATCAACTTAATAGAAGCAAACAAATCCTGGTATTATGCATACCACCTTGTGCCATCTTGGGGCAAGAAATTCATTCACTGCAAGGCCTATCTCCCCATACGATAGTGGAGAAACCCAAAATGCCCATTTTAACCAAATGGGCATGGATTCTGCAAGAAACAATATAATTGAGCTCCCTTATCCTTTTTCTCTATTGTTTAGAGCAGAATGTATATATATAAAATACGACAAACAATAAAAATAGATAAACATGTTGAGCTTCCTCACGTTTTGGGATCAAAAAGCCGCCGAAGAGTAACAGAAACAGTATTGACAAACTACCAGCTGTTGTAGATGCAACCACTGTCCGGCAGACAGATGCCAAGAAACGAAACATAGATATTGAGGTGAAGTGCACTTCGAATAATATTATCATTTGGCGGAAAAACCTGGAAAATAATGACATTTAGTTCAAATTCGATTCATTATTGTAATATGGTTTTTTTTTTATCTTGTTGAGTTGTTGGTTGAAACTGATGAATCACATGGATTATGTAGAACATCCGAGAAATATA
This sequence comes from Fraxinus floribunda, assembly GCA_903798395.1. Lineage (NCBI taxonomy): Eukaryota > Viridiplantae > Streptophyta > Magnoliopsida > Lamiales > Oleaceae > Fraxinus > Fraxinus floribunda. The sequence continues at coordinate 1,882 of CAIGRS010037875.1, read as the reverse complement.
ATGTGTTACTAACCTCCCTGCTTCTGGGCTATACCCAATAGTGTAATAAGTGAGAGAAGTCCATACTACAGATTCCAACAATGAGAGAGGAATCTTGAGAATAGTGGCTGGAATGGCATATGCCCAGGCTGGATAGAAGTACAAATCTCTCTGTTTGTAGAAAACAGCAAGTCTTGCAACAGTCATATTGAGCTCCGGAAAACCATCAACGAGAAAAATGATAAGAGAATAAAATATAGAACCCAAGTAATAGTTGGCATGAACAAGATTGATATCCATCCGAGTCCGCAAGAACACAGTCATAGTTATTGATGCAATAATGACAAGCTGCAAGCAAATATTTACCCAAGATTTTCATACACAATAACTATTACATAAATGAAAGTCAGAATTTGTATTGCCAGCGCAGTGAACAAAATTAAGGAGCTAAGAGAAGTCCTAACCTGAACCGCTTTGAATACATAAACGAAAGAATTCCTTTTCATGAGAAGAATTTCTCTGGACATACAGGCTTTAAAGAGATCCCATTTTGGAAGAGAATACACATCAAAACTAATGGCTTTATTGTCGCTCTCGAACTTCTCTAAAGGCACAGAAAGCTCGTTGCTAAGCTTCTTTCCATAAGGAGACTCCTTATATCTCCTAGACAACGTATCAACAGAAACAAAACTGTAAGTCTGCTCAGTTTTACACCAGTATTGTTCCTGATCCTTTCTGGAGATAACCTGCAAACCAATCAACATATAATTTTTTTACTTAATGAACAAAAATCTGAAAAATATTACTACTGATATGATGAACTTACCTCCTGCAGAAAATCAGCTGCTGCTTTCCTTTCAGGACACCTAAATCCACAATCCTTAAAAAATTCTAAAATATCACATCGAGGCCCATGATAGACAATCTTTCCCTCTGACATCAAGATGATGTCGTCAAAAAGATCAAAAGTTTCTGGTGCAGGCTGGAGAAGGGACAAAAGTACAGTAGCATCCGTGATATGTGCTAATTGTTGAAGGCAAGCAACAACCTGATATGTAGTCGAGCTGTCCAAGCCATTTGAAATTTCATCCATAAACAATGCTTTTGTTGGTCCAACAATCATCTCGCCTGCATAATCCAACATTACTAACTTCTCAATGCATATGCCTTTTGCAAAATTATTTTTGAGTTCAGATGTTGCTGGTAGTTGGAATAATTTTGAGCCTCTTTAGTATATCAGAAAGAAATGTGAAAAATATTGGCATCAAATTACCTGCCGTCACTCTTTTCTTCTGACCTCCAGATATACCTCTCCTCATGGCATCTCCAACGAATGTGTCAGCACAGATATCAAGTCCAAGAATCTGAAATTGAGGAATAATAGGATAGACTTTCAAAATTTGGTGTTCTAGCACAAGACAGCAAAAATAAATTCAAAGCTACATCAAGTCAGAGAATACTTTTAATATGTAGTCTGTCTGAAGACTTGATTTTTGTCCTTCCACAGCAATTGCCTGCACAAATATGCTGGCGTTAGCACACTATAGTATTTAGGTTTAGCAACTCAGTGAAGATCATTGGTGAATTGTGGAGAGATTATTCACTCAAACTAATTTTAGCTGAGTCCAATAGACTCAGGTATGTGTTGAGGTAGGTTGTGTAGCTATGAGATTTAATAGCCTATTTTCAAACCAAAAGGGGTAATTATCAAGTTTCTAACACAGATGTGGTGCTAATTAATGTTTTTCACAAATTTCAAAAAGAACTAATAAGAGGTATTATTAAAGAGGTTACAGCATGCAAGCTGTGACGGATTTTTTTTTCCTAAGAGTACGATGTTTTTTCCATGCTTCAATTGGAAATTTTAGTCATAGCACCACACATGGGCGGACGCAGACTTTCG
>CAIGRS010037854.1:0-12406 GCA_903798395.1 Fraxinus floribunda | reverse complement strand
AAAAAATGCATTTTGTTATGATGGATAGTGCATGGTTAAAAAATAAGAAATTTTTTTAAATTTGCGTGTAATATTATTTTATTGAAGAATATGGAATGTAAATATGATCGCATTACTCTTCAAAAATATTTTTTGATGGGAAAATGGGCTCAAGCAAGGCTAATTATTTTGACTTTCATTTATCCAATTGCTTTGATTGTCTGGATTTTGTGTAGAGAGATGTAGAGGAAGTAAATTTTTTTTTTTTTTTAATAATTTAACATTCTTATTCTCCCTCTTCCATGAACATAGATGGGTTTGTCTAACTATATAAATTTGAATTTATTTATTTTACTCGTTTTTTCCTTTCACTTCATTTGTTTGCATGCATTGGTGACCTTTTATAGCATCTTTGATCATTGGATAGACGAGAAACCATTAGGGTGTGTTTGGTCCTTCCATAGTAATGAATAAGTTGAACATTAAAATAAAACTAATTTTACCTTTTGTTTCCTACCTCGACGGTGTTTATAAATCGATGTTGCCTTTTCAGATCGATATTTCCATTCCGACTCCTATAAAACTACTATTTACTTAACAATGTGAAAGCCTATTCATTTTTATTTTTTTTGACAATACATAAAGAAATGAATTTAAATCAAGCATTCTATTTTAAAGATAAAACAAGCAAAACAGCCTGAATTATAATATAAAGTTACAGATTGAAAAATAATCCAATTAAAAATACTTTTAAATCAAATAAGCATGCCATAATCCACGAGATTTCGACCTTTTTTTTTTTTTTTTTAAATCACACCACATCAAATTTGAACTAAAGAAAAGAGATTTTCTTTTTTAAGTTCTGGAATCCAATGCCATGATAGTGCTGAGGTTCATGGGGTTCATAAACTTATTTGAACCAGTAATGATTTGTTGCACAATAATTCTGTTGGCCCTTTCAGATGGATGGAAAGCATCCCAAAATGCGTACACATCTCTGTTTGGGCATAAATTGGATATTGGTGTGCACAATCCAAGCCCATTGTATGGTCCTTGTCCACAACATGCTATTTTTGATGTAATAAATCCTGCCAAAATTAGGGATCAAACCATTATTTTTAAGAATTAATCTATTTGTACCTAACCTTTTACATAATTTTTGATTGAATTGACAAGTGGCGGCCCCCTATTGCTGCTTGGACCCATAGGCGCCCCTCCTAATATGGGGCTGCCATTTGTCAATTCAGACAAATATTATGTAAAAGGTTCGGTACACGTAGTATAATCGTATTTTAAAACTCGATTCAGACATGTCAAATCACAGGGTCACCAAGTCATTTGTTGACTTGTAGTTATTAAGTACTAATTGAACTAGTTTCAACTATACTTCACTCATGCACGTTGACACATATACACATTGTTACTCGAGCATACATGTGGGCACGTACACATACACTCAACTATAATTTTTTCGAAAGGACAATCTTATTTAACTCTTTTAGCATGATCTTCTTGTGTCACCTTTTCGAAAGACTAATATGTGACTTTTATAAATAGATCCCATAGCTTAGAAAGTATATTTAATGACAGCAATCCAATGACGTATATAGGAATAGCCCGGTCTAGTCCCCGACCCATTTAATTTTTTAAGTATAAAAAATTTACATGTAATTTTAAAAAAAAATAAAAAAATATTAGCCCGACTTGTAGTCCAATCATGGATCCATCCTTGGACATCACATTAAATAGCTGAATATTGTTGCAGCCCTACTTGGCTACTTGAGATGAAACGTCAATGATTTCACAGCTCTCCAAGACTAGTAAATATTGGTGATGGGCATGGGAGTCCATTTTTAATTTTTAACAATGAATGTGACCAAACCTTATCATAAACTGACAAAAGATCCTATTGTCCATCCTAGTTCTGCGTGTTATGAAATATTTGGATATGTAGCAGTTTACAAGATTTAAAAATTTTCTTATTTAATTATAATCAACACTGAACCGTCTAACTAATTAGTAGTGGTGGCTGGACAATCCAAGAAAAGCCCAGCACGACTGGCTGTGGAGGGCTTGGCACTGTGGCCCGAGGTGCATAGGCCCATCCCAGCTCCCCTCGACACAGCCCACCTTGGGAAAGCTAGCCCAAACCTCCTCGCAACGAGCCTGGCCCAGTTGAACAACTACTAACCAAGGAAACCATATATATGAATGTATGGTATGTATCACTCTATTTCTATTTCTATTATTGCGGACTTATTGAATGAGAAAAGGCAGTATAGAAGTAAAGTTGTGGTGCAAAGCATACCGTAGGTCTGAGGATCAGAAATAAAGTTCATGTGCATTTCGAAAGTGTTTGCAGCTATGAAAACATTAGCTCCAAGATCACTATTCAGACTACTCAGCATTGCAGTTAGCTGTGGATTATACATTGCAGCAGCTCTCTGCAATTCCTCGGCGCATTCACCATTTCTGCTCCGCTGGGCTAATTCGGCCGGAACACAACCCATCGGCCCGGTACCCATCACAAGGACCCTTCTAGCTCCTGAGTCGTATAGGTTCTGCCAGAGTGAAACTTGATTTGAGTTAGTGTCTCCTAAATTTTGGAATGATCATAAAAATAGCTAGACGAGTACATGATGATTAAGTCCCTGTTTTTTGGCCCCAATTTTTTTAAATTTATTTTTTCTCAAACCCATTTTAAATCACACACATATTATTGGACTACAACTTTTATTATCTTTTCAACCATACATTTCATCGCTTTTTACCGTAACAAACAAGGCAAGGTAAATTTAGGGACGAAAGGCTCAGATAGTTTTCACTTTATGACCATTTTTGGGGTTTATCAGTTCTGCAACTAGCTGCTGCTACTGTGCCATTCTATCTCATAATAAATTCACAGCAGCTTCGCAAAACTTAATGATCATGTGGAAAAACAACAAAATATTGCCTTTCTACCTACCAAACACGATTTTTCCTGTCGGTAGCTCATGACTGTGGTTATTATCCAGCTTCTTATAGCATCCTACTTTACTACAACATGCAAGAAACAATAGAAAAGCAACTCTGCCTCGTGTCTCTTCATATGAACATCAATTCCGATTCGTCTATATATATATATATATATGTATATATATTTCGGTGACGCGATTAAGATAATCTTGTTCCATATCGTATGCTTATCTTCTCTAAGTGCAAATCGACCTAATAATTTTTATACAATAAAGAATTTACTATTGCGTTCAAGAGAGAGGTGATAAAAATAAACTCGTATTCTTCTCTCCTCTACATTGAACGTGGGGTCACGAGCAGACGTGACTCTGTCACTTTGAGGTTGAGCCACCAAATTCTGTGTCCATTTCGTAAAGAACCAAGAGAACATACCTGCAAAATCTTGCGATACTCCACTATGAGATAATTAACAAAGTCTGGGAGAGCAAATTGTCGAGATCTTGCAGAATAGGGTACCAAATAGTAGTTGTTGACAAAATCATTGCCACCGAGACTTATGAGCACAAGGGCTTCATTAACTAGTCTTTGAGTTTGTTCAGCTCCAATTAGGCCACTCACTCGACTCTGGTATTGTTGAAAGTAATTTAATTGTATCCCAATTCGAATAATGTTTAGCTGCAAAATATCACGAAGAAACTGGTTAAGATGATATCATTAATTCCCTCCATTTAGCAAAATTTGTAAACCAATTTTCATTCTTAACCACACGTTTAAACCTTTTATAAATTCTTCCCAGACAGTATTGAACTTATTCAACTTAAGGCAAAAAAACATGAACATACAAACTGAAGTCCAGTATCATTGAGGATTCCAACGCCAGCAGAAGCAAAGTTAGCACCAGCAAGAAGGTTTTCTCCATTGAGCAATGGACTTAAGTATGGCAGCGTTGGTTCCAACCCCATTTGCTCACCTGGAAACATACATTATTCGGTGTCATTCTCAGATGATTTATCCAAGTAATTAAAGACTTGCATTCATTAGGGTAAACGAACTGAGTTCATGCTCTCTAACAGCTTAAACTTTTAGACTGCACGGCTCAATATTAGTATTATAACAGATAAGATCTTGATTCAATGTGGTATCATTATAAGCAAAAATCATCTCGACACCACCTATTTACAAAAAAGTTTCACGTGAGTGACGTGGTGAAGACAAAAGCTGAAGTAAATAAAATTGTAAAATCACTAATACTTTAAAGTTTTGGACGAAGCGATTTAACATGATATTAAAACACGTAAAGATTCTTAGTTTAGGTCGATTTAAACTTTTAGATGAAATGGATACCCAAAAGAACTGGTATTCAAAGCCCTACCAATAAGATCTGGAATGTTGAGGCCATTCGAGAAGCGGCCCGTTGGGCGACGAGTTGGATAGTCGATTCCATATGGGGGGGAGTCTGCTCGAGCACTGGTGACTAAGTAGTTATTGTTTCCATTGTCAACAAGCGAATCACCAAAAACGAAGAATGCCCGAGCCTCGGCCTGTGGAGTTATAGATGAAAATGTAAAGAAGTGCAGGCACAGAAGTATCCATGCAGTTAGAGAGAATGAGTTGCAGGCTCCAGCCATGAATGGTGGTTCAAAATCTGAAGGCCTAACGGCTGTGAAAAAGCTGTTTAGAAGGGCACACAAGCTTGAAGTTGCTCCTGTGAGAAGGTGTTCAATGGCCTTATATAAATACGACTTCTCTTCCATCACAGAAACTACTGCTGCAGTTATCAAATTTAGCCCATGCTTGAGTCTTGACCACCATTAAAGCGAAACCTTTTTTTTTTTAGCTTTAACTTATTTTCAATCACACATCCTTATAATAAAATATTATGTACGTGAACCGAAATTTTTTTATCACTTTTTAACAACATATTACTCCAAAAAAATCTCATTTTAATGGTTGTGAAATAGGGACTTGTCTATTTCACGGGAAAAGCCCCTTGTCCCGGCTCAATGAACGGGACAAGTTGGTGCCCCCTTATTGGAGGGGGAACAAGAAGCACGGCTTCTATTTCACCTCGTATGCAAGTCATGTTCTTTTTTATTGACAGGTTAACACATTAAATTTTTTCATAAATAGATGTCTATATCTTTATTTGTTCAATCCCTTTCGTCTAAAAGCTTTATAGATGAAGTATATTCAATAAGAATTGTAATTGTCGCCTAGTTTTCTTATGTTTGCCGTTAAATTAGTACTCTAGAAATTTAAACAGCAACTAGTGGTTAGAACTTAAGGATTACAGTTTTTACTGTTTTTCCCCTTTTTGTTGCTTTTAATGGGCTTCAATGGTTCTAAGCTCCTATTTGAAAATCATTAAAATGAGTTTTCGAGAAGAATAAGTTTTGGAATAGCGACTTTTTGAAAAATGTTCGATTAAAAGTAGGAATTTTTTTTTGAATTTACGTGCAAAATTTTTTTATTGTGAGAATATGTGGTTGAAAACGAGTTATGAGAAAAAAATTATTTTAATTATTATCAAACAGGGCAAAGTAGGCTTCATTTACAATATTACGTTGACTTCAAATTGTTTGACTAGTGTGTTTGCACATTTTGTATTCTCCACGTTCGAAATATGTTTAATATGCTAAATTGATCAGAATCAGAAAGAAAAATTGTTAAATTTCTTATAAATAAATAAATTTCTTATTTTTAATAAAATTAAATTTTCAGATCAGATGATTCAATATAAGTAAATTCAACATAAGGTGGAGCAGTGCGTTTGATTTGATCAGCCTTCGCAGGGTGTAACACCCTGTTTCATCAACATTTTTACAAAAAATCATTTCCAACCATTTATTCTTCAATAAAATAATTATACACAAATTTAAAATTTTTTCTTATTTTTTAATCATATATTTTCTATCAAATCATTACTAAAATGAATTTTCTACTAAATAATGTGCATCAAACGGGGTCTAATATACTAGTGTGTCTTTTTCGTCGGGTGCCCGTGCTCATTAGATCTTGCCGGCTCATATTTTCAGTGGCCAGCCACTACTTTGATGGTGACAACAGTCCTTCAATTCATATAAATGCAGCATTAATTATTATCATTGCTTTTAGCAATCATTTTCTAGTTAGATATTGTCTTTCAACATATTTTCTCATAATCAGTTGCAAAAATCCTAATTTGACTATGACTACATTTTTGTCCAGGTTTAGTTATTGGAGACTATCGTAAAGAAAGCCATTGTTTGTCAACTATTAGATATGAATTCATATTTGGTTTAGTTTTAAAAATTGATAAAAATTTAGGTAAAAATCAATCACATTTCAGAGTTCGATTCCCCGCAAGGTGGAATTCGCTTTGTTGCAAGCGGGAGTTACTATAGGGCAAATAGTTCAGGCCTATCCATAAGCTCTTCACCCTGACTCCTAGAAGGCATATCCTGCNAATCACATTTCAGAGTTCGATTCCCCGCAAGGTGGAATTGACTTTGTTGCAAGCGGGAGTTACCATAGGGTTAATAGCTCAGACCTATCCATAAGCTCTCCACTCAGGCTCCTGGGAGGCACATCCTGCGATTTACCTCCTCCACGATGGTCCAGGGCAGGGTCGGTGGGGGTTCTCAAGATTGTGGTTCAACCTTTTTTTTTATTAGTCCCTTGGTATAATTTTTACCCAAAAACAATAACTTGAAAAGGCTTGAATAGCCTTAAATAATTCCATATTACATATTTAATACCATAAATAAAAGGCACATAAATAGGGTGGACAAATATTGCAGCTACTCCATTTCCTAATTATTTAATATTTATGTCCTCTTATATTAAATTGCTTCACCTACCTTCACAATTTTATGGCTTTTTATCTTGTCCCAAATTAATTATGACCTAATGGGATGAAAAATAATGGATGGAAGTGTAACTTTCCAGTTCCAAATGAAACTTAGGGTGCATTTGATTGTCAATATCTTTTATCGAAAATATGTTTTTTTTTTAACCACAATTTTTACTTTTGTGCTTTCTTATCTATTCCTCATCTTTCATCTACCTACCAATAAAAAATGGACAAGTATAATAATTTTTAGGTCGAAAAATAAATCAATCAAAAATATTTAATTAATAATTTTCATATAAATAAGTTCTAACCAATTGAATTGTTTAAAATCTATTTTCTTTCCATACAAATTACATGCTCACAATCAAATGCACTCTTATAGTCAATCATCCAAGCTTCGTTTACCATATCTTGAACAAGCTTTACAGAATGTTAATTCAGGATTTTCAAAATAGACTAGTTGGTCAGAATGTTAATCTCTGTCTCATTGTTGATCATATGTTTTGGCTAAGCTTAAAATTTACTAAAAACACTTATATTTTTATTTTTTTAATTAAATATATAATAAATAATAAACAAAAAATAAATAATATTGATGCACGTACACTTCATCATATTCCAAAGATACAACGATGTAGTGCAATAAATTCTCAACAACAACACATTAATTGGTCACTATATTACTGCAGGAAGTAGCTGAAGTCCTTGAGGAAGATTATAATGGCTGTTTCACGTGGTGAAAGAATGGTCTGCACAGAGCCTCCTAATTTTTTAAACATGTTTGGCTGGGTTTTGAAATAAATTTATTTACAAGTAAAAATGTAAATTTTATTGATTAAAATTAAAAATCATTCGGTTACTTATTATGACATTAGTATAAGAGTTAATTTTGAAAATAGTAACCTTTTTGTTTGAAGGAAAAATCCAAAATGTTTGGGGGACTATAAAGTTACTTAAATGTTGTTGGAAAAATTGGTTTTAATTAATTGGTTTGACCAACTTTTGATCAATAATTTTAATGGGTCCCGTTAGTTGAATAAAAAATTTATTTAGCCAAGTGTGTTTTACTCTACGAGTAGATTAATATAATGTATTTATTTTCTCAAAATCAAATTAGGGTGAATGAAAAATTAATGTCAGAAGATGATCACTTCAAATTGAAATAAATTGAAAATAAAAATTGGCGAAAATTTGAAAAATGACAATCCCACGTATGAAAACTAGAAAAACTAAAACCACTTTATAGGCTCAGGTTTGGGACTTGGGTTTGGACTTCAAGGAGTACCAATAATCTTTGAAGAGGACATGTCAAAGCCCACAAGAGGCAACGCCGTCCGACCAGCCGGCTCGGTATTGGTCGTGAGCTTGGGCTTGGGTTTGGGCCAAGTTGTTATATATTTTTTGGTGAAATAATATTTGAATTATATTATTTACAATAATAATATAATTATTTATTTTTCCCCGAAATTTTTGTATGTGACACGTGGTGTCTTCTAAAAATTTGCGGTGACAGTTAAACTGCTTGTCCAAACGGGTTGTACTTGTTGAATACACAATTTCTCAACTTCTATATAAAGGTCCCCATACCCCAGATTTTGTTCATTTCAAAATCTTTTTGGATTTTCTCTCTTATAGAATATAATCCTTCTATCCTACATTATTCCATGTTGTGCATTTCAATACTGAATATTATTTTCGTGTTTTTTAGTCCTCCAATTTTAGAGATAAAAATATTAGTAGATTCATCGGGTCTTATTATTTGAAGTGCTAATATTACATGTCGAGGTCATTGTGTCTTGGGAGATGAGTACCGAAAGACCGCACCAGTGGAGGGCATTAATATTGTCTTAAAGAGAAAGAGTCGAACTCTTGCCTCGACCATTATCATTTTATTTCGTTCATTTTTTTTAACTGCCAAAGTTATTGCACGGTTATATCATTAGTTGCCAACAAAAGTAACTAGCTTTACTTATTTTACACCTCTCTCATTTGAAATATATTGAACCATTTTCATATCAACATTCCGAGTGACACTTTAACAAGGCTAGAGCGCAGTTTATAAAGATTTTAAAACTTCTCATTTGGTCCTTTAACCTTTTTAAATTTGAAAATCTAGATCCCCACATGATAAAAATATGTAAATATTAAAATCACACACGATTTTCATGTGACTTAAAGATGGAAATTTGTTATTTTAATGATTTTACCCTCCAACTTTAAATCACACGAAATTATCGTGCGAATTTAATGTTCACATTATCAATTTTCACTTTCTTGAAAACTCAACTAATCCCACGTAAATAAACTTGTCTTCTTGAAAATAAATCATTTTCTTTTTCTATTTATAAGTACAATATCTCACAGAATTAAAAAGTTTCCTTATGTCTTCCCTCTAGTCTAGTGGAAATTATTGTAAAAAAATCGAATTATTTTATTAAATTATTGAGCTTCTAGTCGAGTTAATATAATTTTATTTCTTCTTCTATTAAATTACAAATAAAACTTTCAAAATATTAAATTATTATAGGACAAAATAAGCATCAGTGATAAGAAACTGAGAGCAACAAAATTTTTGAGACCACAAAACTAAAGTCAAGCTAAGACGTTCTTCACCAAAAAGAATGAATATAAAATTTGTGTTATTATATAAGGACACTATAATTGAAATCAGCCTTGATAGATAGAAAATGTATGCACCTTACCTACATTTTGTACAAAAAAATGAACTACGTAAACAAGGACTTACGTCATGATCCTAGATCATTATATAAAAAATCCAAATAATATGAAGAAAGAAACAAAAGATATCATATTGAGAGCTCTTGCGTAGAACCTATAAATAGAATTAAGCGATTTGTCAAAGCGATGATATATAAAATACAAGAACATTAATCATTTATGATTTTACCACACAAAAGTTAAAGGCCCGTTTGGGCCAGATTTTAATTTGATTTTAATTTGAGTCAAAATCAAACAATCAATATCAACCATATCTTTCATGGGTCTCACATCTTTTCAACTACAGATTTCAAAAATTTCTATCACAATACACTTAAAATCTGATTTTAATCTACATAAAACACTCTATAAAAATAGTGTTTGATAATATTCAAATAGTCTTGTAAAACGTTACACAGTAATCCTTCGTAACTTATAACTTATAGGAACCATGCACAAACTATTGGCAAATCTTCAACCTTTAAGTCTTTAACCATATTTACATCTCTCTCTCTCCACGAACAAGGGACTGAGGAAAACATTAAAAAGTAAAAACCAAAAAGCTTATAAAAGTTAAAAACCCTAACAGCTGTGGCAAACCCTTTTACATTATGGACTTGAAGAAGCCTGCATCCAAAAAAAAAATAAAAAAACCCGAGGTCAAGAAAATTACTAAAAAAGCCAAGAAATCAAAATTAACAGTATTTTTGAGAATTGCAATTGCATACCATAGTCGAGATTTTGTGGGTCCCTGGAACTTGACATTCGTCCCAACGAGAATTGAAATCTCCGCCACAGGAGCAGTGAAAATCATTCTCCACAGGAAATTCCGGCCAATTCAGATTTTGTTTCTCATCAAGCAAGGTTGGCGCCGGAGTATCCCACGGCACATACTCCCCATTAATATCTCTAAATATGCAAGCTTCATCCAGTACTGAATTCTCATTTTCATTCACATTTTCGTAATAATCCGGCACAGAAAAATCACAGAGAGTGAAATTACTTGGCGAAGGTGAAGAAAACTGGTGTACATGATCGTCAGGCAAATTGAGTTTGGCGCAACTCCCATACAGCCTTTTGGCTGCATCATCATAAGCACGCGCTGCCTCCAGTGAAGTTTTGAAGGTGCCGAGCCAAACCCTTGCACCGCGATTTGGTTCCCGGATTTCGGCCACCCATTTGCCCCATGTCCTTTGCCGTACGCCTCTGTAAGTGCAGAAGGCATTATCAGGACCGCCTTTGCCTCTCATGCACCCTTTTCTCGAACGCCGGACTGTGGATTTTTTTATGGCTATTTTGGCCTCCCCCTTTTGTTCCTTTCCGGTTCCAATTCGTAAATCCAGTCGAAGACTCTCTGCACTTTCCATGGTGTATGAATTTTTTTAACAGGATCAAACACGAGAGGAAATTTATATTGATTTGTTGGGAAGGATTCCAAGTATTTTGTGAATGCTGACTGAGTGTTTAGATTTTATAGCAGGGAGATGGGAGGACAAGTGTGATATATGGCAATGTGCAACGTGACAGGTGGCAATGAAAGAAGCATGGACTGTCAATCAGCCGCCCTTTTATCCTTCAACTTCAAGATTCTATCTACAGCTCTTTACTTTGAACAAACCTGTAAGAAATTGTATGAAACAGATAACATCTGGGTATATCCGTGGTTTCTGTATATTTTAACCACGCCTCCTCTTAAAAATCATTATTTTAAAATTCATTTTTTCAAAAAAAAAATAAAAAAAAAAAACTCATTAAAATGGGTAACAAACAGGGCTCAGTTTAAAGCAAATCAAATTTTTTGGTTTAAAAATGATTTTTTGAAAAAATAATATGTGAGTAAAAAATTAGAAAAAGATATGAATTTTATTGAATATATACGTGATTGAAATAATTTCGAAATATCTTTTGAGATTATAAATAATAAACTATATTCATAACTACTTTTATCCTACTTTACTTTTGAGATTATGTTTTGATTTAGTTTAAATAATAAAAGATTGGATAATAATAAGTACCACGTTCGGCTTCTATTTCTTAAAATTCATTTTCAACAACAAATTTCATAGTACTCAATTTTTTTTATCAATTTTTCAACCACATACCTAATTAATTTTTATCAAAATCTACTAAAAATTCAATTTTAATCCAAAAAGGTGTGATGCTAGTGAGATAAGTTCTTTCTTTTATAGAAAATAACATTGTTTGTGCTCAACTGTGTATTGGTTTGATTAGAAATCAATTTTTTAACAAATTTTGATACAATATACTGTTGAAAAGTAGATAAAGTTGTGATCCTTTTTCAATACGTGGTTGAAAATAATTTTGAAAAAAATTGAGACAAATTAATTACGACAGAGAACTTGTGAATAATCTCCTCAAGATTTAAAAATTAGGTTAAAAAATGAAAGCAATGGAGATGGAGTTGTTTGCATATTGCCGCTTGGATCTTGAGGATTAGAACTGGCCAACAAAGCAAAGATAAAGAGTTGTACACTGGATTCTGTGCATGAGTTTACGTGTCAACCTCTGTGGAGGCGTAGGATTTGGGAGCCAGATGTTCAATACACAAAACATGGGATATTGCATGGAGTCAGGTTTGCGTCGTCTCTGTGTAGTTGGGCGATGGAGGATTGGAAATAAACATATGATTTAATGCTACGTCACCAAAAACCAAGAAATAATTAAATAGTAATGCTAATTTAGAGATCATAATAGTTGATTAGTGGCTCATATACATGGGGATGGGGCAAGGAGGACATGTCGATAGACATGCACAGGGGCGGACGCAGACTTCAAAGTTAGGGGGCACAATTGAACTTGAAAAGAAGTTGAGAAAAATTTTACAATAAAAAATTTACGTCCAAAAAAAGCATACCTCATGTAATTTTGCATCCGAAAATTTAAATGAGATATGACTTTTTC
>CAIGRS010037819.1:0-19587 GCA_903798395.1 Fraxinus floribunda | reverse complement strand
AATATTTTAAATGGAAAATTTTATTAGTTTTAATAGAAAAAAAAAACTAAATTTATTTGTCTCAATCTAATGAATGTGAGAAATAATATAAATTATCAAAAACTTAAAAAAAAAAAAAATTAAAACGGGGCGGTAAACGGGGCAAGAGCCCCTACCTGCCCCACCCAGCCTTAAACGGGTAATGGGGCGGGGAATTTCTTGGCGGGGCGAGGGTGTCCCGCCCCGTTGCCATACCTACTAAAAACTACCTAAAATATACCCCTAGTAAATGTTTAAATTCAATATTTTAAGCCCCTCCTAATTGGTACTCCAAAACTTCCAAGGAGGGCCTTAGCAAATATACTCTAAGCCCTTGTTTGATATTTACTAAAAATAATTTTTTTTAGTAATTTTTTATAAAAGTTGATGAAATATTTGATTAAAAGTTGACAAAGCGGTTGATCTCATAAAATGTATAGTCAAAATTAATAGTTAATTTTAACTTTAATTTTTATTACTCATTTCATCCAATTTATATAGGTCAACTTTCCTTATTTTCTTGTACCAATTATATAGTCATATTTCTTTATTGAGAATATTTTGTTTTGCCCGTTTACTAATACACTCTTATTTAATTTATCTAGTTATAACCAATTCATTTAATATTAAAATTGTACAAATATACAGATACATACTTCTTGAAAATTAAATCATTCAATTTATTTACTACTTTCAACAATAATTTACTACTAGTTATTGATAATTAAATAAGAGTAAACTGTAAAAATTTTTGACAAAAATTATTTTTCAATAACATTAAATAAGATATTTTTTAATTTGTGAGAAAAACAAAACCAGCAAATACAAATAAGATGGAGTGAGTATTTTTTAGCCAAACATAGGCTAAATACTTGCACAAAAAGATAAGTAATGTATTTTTTTTTAGCACTGAAGCCAAGACTTGAAATTCCATTTGAAGAAAGCAAAATCTTTTAATTCAAAAATTATGTTATATGATTATATCTATTAGAAGTAGGGGTGGACAAAAACCGACCAAACCCGATGGAACCGAATCAACTCGACCGGGTTGGGTCAATTTTTTGGTGGGTTGGGTTTTTGACAATTTTAAGCGGGTCGGGTTGGATCGGGTTATGAGTTAACCAATCCAACCCGACAAAAGTCGCACAACCCAACTCGCCAATTAAAAATAAATAAAAAATACACACACACACCCTACTTCAGTTTCCCATTTCTCCCCGTCTCCGCCTTTCTTCGTCTCTGCCCGTCTCCGTCTCTCATCGACGGACAAAACAGTGCGGTTGTTGTGACTTGTTGCCGAGCAAATCCCGTTAAAAGATTTTTTCGCACAATGACTATGGTAATTATTTGCATTCTATATTACTTTATTCGATTTTTTGTTTTTAAATTTAGAAAATTTATTTCCCTCAATGTTTATTTCAGTTTTTCTTTTTTCTTTTTTGGGAGGGGTGGAGTTGTTTGTGGGTAAGCAGATTGATCTAAAGGTATTGTAGAGATCATTACCTAGCTGGACAAGTTTTTTTTTTCTTAATAGTTCCTATGCTATAAAGTTGACGGTTCCTGCCAAAACTTTAATCTATTGAAAAGCAAAGAGGGATGGGAGGTAAATCTCTCTTCTTGGTTTTGTCCTTTTAAGCCACACATTGAAGCAGTTGGAAATGTACCAATGATATGCCAATTTTTGTGCTTGTGAAGCTGCACGAGAGTCTGGTACCCGTTGGAAGCAAAGGGCACTTAGGACTTTTCAGCTACTATTATTGTTGAGGGTTTCCTTTGGTGACAGTAAGGGACGAGGGAAAGGAGTTTTGGAGACATTGAGAAGAGTTGTCGGAAGGAGACTAGAAAAGATGATAAGAAGTGTTATTTTTCCAATGGGATCCTATAAAAAGATTGCTTTGGGAAGTGTTCACAACTTTGTGTGACAAGTTGTTCCTACCTGACCAACCCAATTGGGTTGGGTTTCAACATTTATATGGGTTGGGTTGAGTTGGATTTCGAACAAATCGATAATGTTGAGTTGGGTTGGATTTGGATTACGGCAAAAACCGACCCCCCAATCCATGCCCATCCCTAATTAGAAGGATCACTCGAATCACAGTCAAATCTTTGTTCCAATAGAGAATTTTTTTTAACGTGAATGTTATTTCATACTTAACTATAAGCTCATGTATGGTACATGATACAATATGGCATTGATAGTTGACCACACGGACAAATGATGTCAGCACTCCCATAAATACGCTACACGTCTACCATCATGAAACCATAACCCCGACGAGGCAGTCGACCTGCGCGAAGCCCTCTACCTACACCCAGCTCGTCTATCCCCTGAGACCGCCTACCAGCACAAGGCCATGTTACGACCCCCGTACTTATCGCACGGAATCGTAGACCCTCGTATCTACCTCGTGAGATCAACACCCCGCCTAACCGCACATATGACGATGTACCGAACAACAACAGTCCAATAGCAAACGTGGAAAAAACCAACCACTCGGGGAGTGGAAGTCGTTCCAACCCGAACATGGGGGNCACGGAATCGTAGACCCTCGTATCTACCTCGTGAGATCAACACCCCGCCTAACCGCACATATGACGATGTACCGAACAACAACAGTCCAATAGCAAACGTGGAAAAAACCAACCACTCGGGGAGTGGAAGTCGTTCCAACCCGAACATGGGGGAAGTGGGTAGGCTTGCGTGGGACACGTGGTACCAGCAACCACCTAACACACGCGTGGCTACAGGCGCCTATAAATATCTCCAAGGTGGGAAATGTTTTTTCTTGAAACCTCGAACTTACGAATTTACATTATACAATCTTTCTATTTTCTCTAAACTGTTATCTAATTCTCACGACGGAGGTACAACGGGGGAGAAAGCCCCGACCTCTTTTCGCAGGTAACAACCACACAACCACCGTTTGGAGTAACCGGACCACCGCACCCGACAATGTAGACACGGAGAACAAATTCACAAACATTTTCAGTACATATTAAAATTTTTATTTTTATTTTTCTACTACCACACATTATTCAATAAAATAATATTTTTCATCACATTAATAATTTTTCTTTCTTTTTCAACCACACATTCTCCATCAATTTACAATTTTAGAATACATTATTTCAAAATAATGTGGCTCAAACACACCCTATAAGTTGAATATTTTTTTCACGGCAACTGTAAATATATAATAACAAGTTCATGTTTTAAATCGACCTTTTACTACCTTGTCATTATTGTGTTAAAAATAAATCAAATAATTCAACATCTATACCACCTTTTTTTTTTTTTGGAAAAAACTAAAAGTTATACAATTTTTTTTTTTACCTACTTATGTAAAAAATCAACATTTTACCAAATTAATTAAATGTTCGTTTGATAATTTTTTAACTTTTTGGAGAAAATAAAAATTAATTTGTAAAATATTTTTTTTTTATTTAAAGAGAGTTTAGAAGAAATTACTCTACTGCTTGGCTTCCATTATATTAAAATTCATTTTCATAAAATTAATTAAATAAATTTAAAAGCAATTTTTCAATGTCATTTTCCTTTTTTAAAAGAAATGCAAAACGGATCTAAAACACTATTCTAATAATTACTATTTTGCGTATTGAATTGCCACCCTGCATAAAAATACAAGAAAAGGAAAAACGAACGCGAAAATAAGAAAACCCTACTACGAATTTCTCACACCCGTCCGCTCTCGGAGGCATCAAAATCTCCGAGAAACTTCACTCTTCCCTTCTTGGAAAGATTCCATGGTAAGTGTTTTCTTCTCCAATTCTATTTGTATACCTTCCTACTTATGTTACGATTTCTTTCATATTGAACGGCAAACCTAATTTCTCGGTTGATCCGGGAAATTTTGTTGAAAAAATGATTAATTCCGAAGAAGGACACTGGTAACTGTTCTGGACTAGGTGGTATGGCGTTACATTTCTGTCGAATTACGATATTGGAAAGAAAAAATAGGAGCTTTAGTTCATTCATAGGTAACTGGTAATTTGATAACTTCGAGCTAGGGCTTGACATTATTTCAGATATATATGCATTACTTTAATGGAGGGTTTCTCATTTATGTTTGCAAATGGAAATGTCAAATAGGTTAATTTTGCTATAATTGTAGGGTTTCAGGGGAGAGAGTTCGAGTTTTTGATTTTGTTGAAGATAATAGTTGGAATTCGTTTGCAAAAGAGAGACCATTTGATTGGGTCTGCAGTTCCTCATCCTTCTTTTGTAGCTATTGTTGAATTTGGCTTTGAAATAAAAAACGGAGTTCCATTGCAGTATAATTGGAGTCGTCAGTCCTAAACCCTTGCGATACAAGTGTAAGCTAAAAATGAAAATGAAATGTGTAAAAAAATTGTAATTATGGAAAAAGGAGAAAGCAAGTTAATGGATTCAATTTATGGTAGAAAGATGCGCGACCCTGTTGTTTATTTAAATATTAAAGAGTGGCCCATGGCTATACTATTTACAAGGTTAATCAATGACGGTTTTAATGAAAGTCCACCTAAGTAAAATTTTCAAAAGGTGGACGCACTGAATTAGATGACTATATTGGTTTATAATATAGTTGGCACTTTTCTTTTAAACTATATCTCCCTCCCCACACCCTCCCATGCGCGCATACAAAAAGGAAAAGAGGATAAAAGTTCTCCATGCGGACACTGAAATAAATTTTGACTCTTCGAGTGTCTTTTATTTTTGAGTTTTACATTCCACGTGAATTTAATTGTTGATATTTGGATATCTTGCCAACACATTCGTCCTTGATGCCTTTAATATTCTGACTTCTAATTCTCTTCAATTTGCAGGTATTATTCTACCTTTTGCCTTTAAGCTTTGAATGAAATAACATATATCAATAGTAGTATTGTTCTAGTAGACTTTGTCAAATTATGGAAGCGAATAGAAGAAATTTTTTGAAGAAACGTTCTAATCCCCAGTTCAAGAGAAAAGGGGCCCCTAGGAAAGGACAAGGGCATATATCTGTGCGTGAACAATCTCCTGAAAGCTCTCATTTTTCTGAGACGGTATATCGTATACTTTGTCAATCAAAGAAGATTGGTAGTGTCATTGGGAAAGGAGGTAATATAGTAAAAGCCCTCAGAGAAGAGACCCAAGCAAAGATTACAGTTTCAGATTCTGTTCCTGGCTCAGATGAGAGAGTGATAATTATATCTAGTCCTTCTGACAAAAGAGCAAAGGTATATAATGACAATAAGGATGGAGAAGATCCTCAAGCCGAGAAAGAAGATAGTGTCGTGAATCCACATTGTGCAGCACAAGATGCTCTCCTCAAAGTTCATGACAGGATTGCTGAGGAAGATCTTGGTGGAGCAGGAAATGAAGATGAAAATGAAATAGTGATCACTGCACGTCTTCTTGTCCCAAACAACGTGGTTGGATGTCTTTTAGGTAGAAAGGGAGATGTCATTCAAAGATTACGCAGTGAGACTGGTGCAAACATCCGTGTTCTTCCTGCCGACCATCTTCCTGCCTGTGCTATGAGCACTGATGAATTAGTTCAAGTAAACACCTTTAAGCCTTTTGCTGTTGCAATTTGTGATTTCTTTAGTCTCTACTTGCATTAATTGAAAAAAGAGATAACTTTTTGCTGATTTATAGCAGCGTGGCATGTGTAGTGAAATCTTTTCATAATATTTCATGCTGCTTGTTTGCAATGCATATGTATACAACTATCTGTATGCTTTTGCATGTTTTGCAAACATATCTATATGTTAATACGTGTTTCAGCGATGGTCTTTTATCTTTTTAAGAAAAGTTTCATTGCAGAAGCCCTTATCTTTTTATGCAGAACTCTTGCTACTGATTGGCAGCATTGCATCTCTGTGGGGTTAGATTTTTTATCCTTTTCAGGATGCAAACAATGCTGCAGAGTCTGTTACTTATGTCACTTTCAACAATAAGATGCACACATACTTCTTGCATTGTTTTAAATCAAATTGGCATTACAAAGGAAAAAAGGGGAAATATGGGAAGAAGTTTCTTACAATATATCTGAACTGTGGGGTTTGAATTATTAATTTCCCTATTTCTCATGATCTCAAATGCGTACTAACGACTTCATTTTCAAATTGTTGGGATCTTTGAGATTGGACCTCTTGAATCCTACTGTCCACTACTGGAACAGAACCGGAAATAAAATAACAGGGAGGGAGAATTTACTGCTTATGATTTACACCATCTGCATGTCTCGGATCTAATTCAGTTGACAAACTTGGAGAATATTCAAATTTGGACTTCTCATACGTGTGGAGTGTTAGTTTTTTCCACTTTTTCCATGCTTTTAGCAATTAGTGTGGTCGATAGGTTTTATTTTCCATTGAAAATGTCATTTTTCTACCAAAATCTCTACTTTCAGGGTGTTTGATTAGTATTTTTTTCATGAAAAATATTTTCCAAAAGTTGGACACGTGATTATGTTTTCCTCAAACACAAGGATACCATTTTCTTTATGGGGAGGTAGGTTTTTATTTTCTAGGCAATTCACACTTCCCCAAAAACTCAATTTTATGAAAAAGCAATATTTTCTATGTTGAAAATTAAGTCAATCAAACACATTTAATCTACAATTTTCATGCAAATAAGTTTTAGGCAACTTAATTGCCTAAAACTTATTTTCTTTTCGTGCAGGTTTCATGCTTGCAATTAAATACATCCCTAGCCTATCAGACCAGAGTTAGTTCTCTGAAATTTTTGCAGTTGAAGGTTTTAGACTTTTAGTAAATGTTTTAAGTGGTAGACTTTTAATCTTCTTTCAGAACATTAATGTATAGTGTTATAGTATCCTAAATAAGAAGGCTATGCAATAGGCAAATATATATTTTTTTGTCCGAGTCTTGTCTTGGTTGGTAGAAAGGTGGTGCCTTGTCTCCAAACTTCTTCTCTATTTCCCTAAAGTGAGAGCTTTTTACTTTTGACTCGACTACCTAGATAGAAGTATAACCCTAACATCCCTCATTAGAATTCCCACGTATCCTCATTCTTTATGTACTTCTTTTGCATTCTTTCCCCAAAGTGTAGGCATGATTGTCTTTCTTCACATGAAACAAAATTTTCTTTTAGTGATTTTTATGGACTACGAACTAGAAAATTGCTGTTCACATTTATAATGTAATCCTCCAATGAATCTAAAGTATATAAACTTGACAGGTGTTTCAAGTATTTTTATCGAGTTTCATCAGGTGAAATGAAATCTGATAATATTGGTTGTCTATTTATTATAGATTTCAGGTAAACCTGCAATTGCAAAGAAAGCTCTGTATGAAGTGTCTACTCTTTTGCATCAGAATCCACGGAAGGACAAACCTCCTTTAGGTTTTCCCGCTCCCTATGTTAGTCAAGGATTTCCTTCTGGTCCTCCCTTGGAAAATATGCTCCCCCCAGGAAATTCACCTTGGCGCCGCCATGATATTGATTCCCACAGTTTGCCACCTATGCCGTGGAAGGGGGAATATGGGACCCGTCCATCAGGATATGGAATCGATGACTTTGATGGTGTTCCTCCTCCACATGGCCGGGAAGCTCCAATTGAATTCACTATGAAAATCCTCTGTTCTGCTGAAAAGATTGGCAGTGTGATTGGCAAGGGAGGCTTCAATGTAAAACAATTACAGCAGGAAACTGGAGCCAGTATTCATGTTGAGAATGCCTCTGCAGTATCAGATGAAAGAGTAATTTGTGTCTCTTCGTTTGAGGTAACGAGCTGTCTCATGCTTTTACCATTAGTATGGTGTTTAACCGAGTTGAAAGTTGTTTCAGGTTCTTTGGGAACAAAGATCACAAACTATTGATGCCATTCTTCAACTACAAAATAGAACAAGTGAGTACTCTGAGAAGGGGACAATCACGACAAGACTTCTTGTTCCATCAAGCAAGGTTGGCTGCATTCTTGGACAAGGAGGTCATGTCATCAATGAAATGAGAAGGAGAACCAACGCAGACATACGTGTTTTTTCCAAGGAAGAGAAGCCCAAATGTTCATCAGAAGATGAAGAGCTTGTGCAGGTGATATCCTAGCATTGTTCAGATTTGTCATCCATAATGCCTATTTTGTGACCTATTGTCCTTAAACTAAAAGAGACGTTTCTCTGCTAAAGCTCGTTCACGCTTTTGATTATCAGATATCCGGAAATGTTGGGGTTGCTAAAGATGCCTTAGCCGAGATTGCTTCAAGACTTAGAACGAGATGTTTGCGTGATGTTAATGCCAGAGCAGAACCTGCTTCTGTTAAGCCAATCCCAGGATTTGGTCCTACAAGAAACTTGCGAGATGGAGGCCTACCTCTATCAAGTTCTACCAGACCTGGAAGCTCTGGAAGACATGAATATTTGACGGTAATAATTTTCTGTTAAATATGTGCTTAACTTCGGGTTCCACATCAAGGGTTCTGATTTTCGAGTTTTGTTTGCAGCATCTAGTTTTAAAATGTATATTATTAAATTTTTTAAGCTCGAATTGTCCGGTTTGAGGAGAACATTTCATATTATCTGCAAAAGAGGATACAGTTCAGATGGAGGGAGGGAGGCTCTTTCCCTATTTACCTGTCACTCCGCTCGTGCGTTTTCCTTGCCTACTATCCTACTGATTGATCCATAACTCATCCTTTCCTCCTTACACATTCAGCCCTTGTTTGATCTCCATTATTTTCAAAATACATTTTTCCCTCTCTTCTTTTCAACCACACATTTTTCAATAAAAATAATATTACACTCAAACCCAAAACTTTTCCTTATTTTTTAACCACACATTCTCCATCAATCTATTATTCCCAAATGCATTCTTAGCCAAAAATGGGGCTCAAATAGGTGCTTAGTTCCTCCACAAAACTCCCTCTTATTCTGTATTCTTCTGAAAAGATTTGTTCCTTCTCTTCGACTTCTACATTTCTGCCCCTGTATAAGTCTGAGCCTTTTGATTACGTGTTTAACACATATATAAAATCAAATTAAGATTGAATTTCAAGTTATGGCATGATACTGTAACCAAGATTTCAAATCACAATTGAAGTTTATAATCTTACTTGTATTTGGTTCGACATCTTTTGATACATTTGTTCTTGAAATCTGTTAATACACCAATTTATATTCTATAATTTTACACGCACAGCAGAGATGGAACTGCTTCTGTTCTACACAGGAGTTGCAGAAATGATTTCTAGGTTTTCATTGTCCTGGAAGGAGCGCAAAAGAAAGTTAAATGCCTTATCATGTTTCGTTTGATTCTGATTTTGTTGACTGTAAAGAGTATGAACTGAAAAGCTGTCAATTTGGGTTTCAATGGGGGGAATGCATCTTGTTTTATCCGTACTTTATCAATAAGAGCTGAGTTACATTCTCCATAATTAAATGTGAAAAATGAAAGGCTGTGGAAAGGTCAATTAGGGCTTAAGCTCTTGGTTCGCGCTTTATGTAGGCCAAGTGCATATAGTTTTCATATTATTGAAATGTTGCATGTACAATGTGAATATTTGGTGTGCAACTTCAGTTTCTACATATTTATACATAATCTAGTAGAAAATACTGAATAAACTATTGTCACAATAGCTAGAGCTCTAATGTAGATTAGTGCTATGAATTAGAAGCCGAAACAGTATATATGAACCATCTTTGTTTGTGTAGTGTCTAGAGCATATAGAATTGTACAGAGAGAAATTGTTTCTGGTTAAAGGAGTTATTAGTGCGAAAAAAGAAGGGAAAGAATGGAAATGAGGTCCTGTTAAATGAGTGCTGGAGGCTTTTTTGAGAAAAAAAGTGAGATACAGTGAAAATAATTGAGAGAGGGGGTGCAGGATTTCTTTTGCTTAATACCGACTAAGAAACAACTGCATTTCACCGTAAATCGGAATATCCCCCTAAATTAACTGACCACATAAAGATATTAAACTGCCATATTGGGCAATCTGTGAACCAAAGAGTCAGGACTTAGAAGATTCAATATTCAATGACCCAAGTGCGGTGCAAGTAGCTAAACTGACTTCCCAAAAGTAGACCTGTCTGATGTTCTCCTCAAACTCATGAAAATAGAGGGTCTTCTTTTTCTACCCGATAAATATGTTATTCTATTCGTTGACATATAAAGTTGCTGGTTCATTCATATCTTGCAATTTTGACATTAGTTTGAAATTGTGCTAAGAGTTCCTTGTACTGACTGTCAGGTTGGTTTTCGGGAGCATGAACCTCCAAGTTTTCCGGTTCCTCCACGCTCGATTGGGTAATGATCACTGTTAGCATTAATTCATCCACTTATTCAAATTTTTTTAGCCTGATGAAGTAGGTGGTACCTTTTCTTTTAATTTCTATATTTTAGTTACACGAGTGTCAACCGTGCGATGGAGGCTACGATTTCAAACAATGCTGTTAGTTCTGTCATGGGAACTGGAGGTAGCTATGTCCGTGAGGTGAGGTTTATTGACTTGCGTTAAAGGAAGTCTTTTTGGCCCTGTATCCTATTTTCACCTGGGATTGTGCTGGACCCCTCTACTTTTCCTCTCTGTTTCTGCATTTTGATTCATGCTGAGAAGTTTTGGAGTTTATTTGAATATTTTATTGTCTTACATTCTTAAAAGATGTTGAATTGTGCTGCATGGTTGTTGGTTGTTTTTTTATTTTATGATTTATCTATATGTCCGCTGAGGATGAAACTATGAATTCCAATACTACAAGTTCTGCTCAAGTTACTTGTTTGGTGGATGCATAACTCGTGTGAGAAAAATGAAATATACTATGTAATGCTATTAAAAGTTTAAATTGATCGGTCTGGCTTTGTGCAAGGCCTGGCATGCCGTGATGGGCCGACGTCTTTACAACTCTAATTGCAATATTGTGTGAAACTAAAGGTAATGCAGATGTATTACTTTGTCTCTATACATCAAACAGAAGCAATAAAGGGAATATTGGATAAAATTCTGATCTCGAATATACTCTGCTGGTTGTCAATCTATTAACATTAATCCACTCATAACAGGGAATATAAATTCATATGAGGGCTAGAAAGCACCAACAGGAATAACTCAAAAATAATTATATTTTTGGTGAACTGGGAAATGTTTCTAAAGTAAGTCATGTGAAATAATTAGTCTGCCTTTTGTAATTTTGAACTTATAAGCAATGTACTTGTGTGTTATAAACATCAAGAGCCTGTTTGAGCCCCATTTTCAGCTAAAAATGCATTTTGGAATAGTAGATTGCTGGAGAGTGTTTGGTTAAAAAATAAGGAAATTTTTTGGGTTTGCATTTAATATTATTTTATTGAAGAATGTGTGGTTAAAAAGAAGAGAGAAAAATTTATTTTGTAAATAATAGGGATCAAACAAAGGCTAAAATGAGTAACTTAATTATTACTAGCTTATAGTTTCTGTTATGGACAACCCCGAACATCCCCCAATAACAATCTAATCATGGCCTCGGCAATTTTATCAAGCCATAACTCTAAATTTTGAGTAATGCTATTTAGCACCACTAGTGTTTAACACTGATCTAAGTGGCATCACTTGTCATTAAATTATAGGTTCAATTAAATACAAGAATTTATAATTCATTTATTATGACCTATCACATACTTACACCTGAAGTGGTACTCTACCACCACTGATGCTGGATAGCATTATTTCTAAATTTTATCAAGGTGGTAGCTCCATTTATTACACAATTTCTTATGATGCAACTGTATACAATCAACTTTCTAATGATTGATGATCTTAGGGTACAAAAATCATTAGTTGTTAGAAATAGTCAAGTCTGCTCACACTTTAAAGGTCGTTACCTTTTGACTACAATGGGGTTACTCTATTATTATCCAGTAATAATTTTTATTAGCTAGAATGCATTGTTTTTGAAGGCGTGTGTTGTGCTTCTTGCATCTTTGACGCCTGGTTTAAGCCTCGTACAGTTAGATACGAGGCTTACTACTTGACGCATTGCACCTCAAGGCTTATGATGATCTTGCTTCGATTTTAATGGGCTTGGACAGTGGATTTTTTTCTACTTAACATTGAGTTTATCTACTTTAGGGTGTGGGTATTATTTGGATTTGAGACTTCGAAAAACAGCATTATGTGCGAAGAGTGGGTTTTTGTGTTTTAGTGGGGTTTTTATTTACTTTAGGTTTGGGGTATTGTTTTTGGACGCACGGCAAAGGAACTTCAGATTCACTATCAAAGTTTTTGGTCATACTTCTTGAGTGTCAGTGCTTCAGGATGTGAACATAATGGTGGCACATTCAAAAAGTACATATTGGAATTGAATCGCCTAAGCACATTGAGATGAACAATTTAGTATACGGGTGCAACGCAAAATTGAAGGACAGAACTACAAAGTCGAAGGCACTTATGGAAGATGGGGTTCTTGGCTAGTGGATGAGCTTTTGCTAGATAACGAGTTTTTGTTGATAATTGTGGGAATGATCAAGCAAGTGCAACAAGAGAGAGTGACAAAGACCTTAATGTTGTTGACAAGAACATGCCATTAGTAATAGAAGCACCGAACTGCTTATAAAAACTAAAGAAAAATCAAAACTAATAGAAATAGTGAGAAACGTTAACAATCAACATCTAAGCCAATATCTATATAATATTTATCCTTGTATTGTATTTATTTTACTTAACTTGGTTTGCTCCCCAATGGTCACCAGTTCGAGTCCCCTTATGGCCACTGAGGTTAGTATCAGGCCGTAAACTTCAGGGCCCCGTGGGATTAGTCGAGGTGCGCGCAAACTGGCCTGGACATCCACGGTTATAAAAAAAAAATAAAATTACTTATTATTCTTTGATTTAGGCAATGAAGTACTAGGACTTGAGAAAGAAGGGAATGAACATTGCTAGTGATTACATGGATGATTGAGGGATAAAATATGAATTCCACTCCGTAAAAGATCCTACTAGTTACTATGATATGGACGATTTTTTTAATTTTCCTCATATTTGATCTATTTCTTGGCTTCAACTTATTGCTTTTCCAACTATGGGATTTCTTATTCAGGGGTAAGTTTATGATATTTTAAAAACATACTTGTCATTTTTAGTTGGGGATTTAATGTAGGGTTATATTTTGAAAATTCATACTTCTCATTATATTTATGAATTTTCGAGCGTTCATTTTATGGCTTACTCAATGCACCTTGCCTGCGAAGGCAAAATGCTCAATACCTGTTTAGACCTATTAAAACGTTGGTAGTATGGATAAAGTGCAAAACCTTGACGTCCAACGAATTAAAACATAAACAAAGATTATTTTCTTGAGCAAAATAAATGAAAATTATTAGAATTTATTAATCTTCTGTTTGATTGATAGATTTGATGTTTGCATTTTCATTTAATATTTTTTCACAGTACTCGAAGTGAGCTTATAGAAAGGTTGTTTTTATAGTAGAGTTCACTGTTTCAAGTTTCTGGTGAAAGATGTTTGCTGACAGGCATCAGTAGTAATCATGACACCTAAACATCCAGATCACTGCATTTCGTGCTTTCAATTGTTGGTTAATATGGCATTTTGGGACAGGCATCGGCAGTTCCAAAGCCATCCTTTGTAGCTTTTATGCATACTAAACTCCAAAATATTAGAATTATGCACTTACACACTTGCTTCAGTTAAACTTGATGGAGTTGATAATTTTTCCTTTAAAATTCTAGATTGCTGGGACAAGGATGAAGCTCCAGGACCCCCGTTCTGCTGGTGCTGATTTTAGGGCTTCCGAGCATTTCAATGCCTCGCAAAGTTCACACCTGTTATTTGCTTCTTCTACTGGACCCAATAAGAGTCATTATCAAGGTGTCTATCAGAGCTATAATTCTCAGCACGGGACATATCCAAACATGAATCCTTCTCAACCCCCCTATTATGATTCTAATCCTCAACAAGCTGTGTACGAGAATGTGTACTCGCAGCAGGGTCCTTACCAGAACCCAAGTACTCAAGGTCCTTATCAATATTGATGCCAAATTTGGACAATTTGTGTCATATTTTGATTGTATTATGTAATAGTTGCTGAGTCTCAAATGTTTGTGATCATAGAATTAGCTTTTGCATGACGTTGAGCTTCTTTCCTAGCTGCCTAACATAACTGATGAGCAGCCCTTGTACTTATCTCATCACACTACTCTTAGCTGTCTTTAGGTGAAGATTACATTGACATTTTTTTGTCCAACTATGAATATTTAAGTCTGCAGGTGATCTTGTTTTAGTATTATTTCTTCAAATTCCTACTCATCTTCTATTTCCTAATCCACAATTCATCTTTTCTTGACAGTATGAATGGTCATGATGTTAAGAGAAGCTGAAGATCTTGGCTTCTTTTCTAGCATATTTGCTTAGTCACATGCCTTTAAGTGTTTTTTTTCCCCCTTCTAATTAAACATGCACCTTTTTTTTTTTTTTAATTTGCGTGCTTCATGTTTTGTATAGCATGACTGATATATTTAAAGCTTGATTGACAAGGATTTTTTTTTTATTTTTATGAATGTGTGATCAAAACATGTGGGTGGGGGAAAGTTGTGAATTGCATAGAATGTGTGGTTGAAAATGATTTTGGAGATAAGTGATTCTAAAAAAAATTGTGCCAAACAAGGCTTGAAAGTAATCAGTTTTGACTATCTTCTCTTGGATATGGCATTTACCTCGAGGTAAATCTTGCTTAAATTTTTGCAGGGCATGAAAGCCCAAAGCCATGTATGAATATTGATGTGGAATGCTCATTTGAGCCAGAAAAGAAAAGTTTTTTTGTTTTACAAGGATCTTGAGGTGATGTAGTTGATGAACCTCGACCTCGGACCTTCATCAGCACGGCCATCAGTTGGGAATAATGTTAAGCAAATAAATGACATTAAATGATAATTTCAATTAAATGTAGTATTATGAGATGCATTTAACTGGACCGATTGTCGCATAGGGAAGTGTTTCAGCACTAATAATGCTATATATCTTTACTTCCGTAGATACAAAATAAAGATGTGAGAACACAAGCAAAACACAGATCGGTGTTGGATTACTAGCAGAAAACCAATTTCTTGTTTAAATTTGTTTTAAAATATTCTGTTGTACGTACATTTCTACTAGATTTTGCATGTTCATGTCCGGCACATGTCATGTTCAATACAAACGCTTATTAGACATTCTATTGTAGTCGTTTTGACCAAAACATCCACGAAAAGAAAATCAGACATCCACTTCAATCTGTAACAGGAAGATTACTTCGTGTAGCAAAACTGAAATAAGGGAAAAGTCTTGTCTAGACTGTAGACCACAATGGATAATATGCCAATTATCTTCTCTAAAGATAATACAAGCACAAATTAGATGCACCACCTAGCACAAGCCAAAAATCACACTCATCTACGTATTCTGCTCCAACTTTCTACATATTTGTCCAATGGGTATAGTTGGCAAACATTTAAGACCAAAAACTCAGATTCTTAGAGATCCCTTCCCATCATGTATTCTTTCTTCATTTGTTCCAAGACATAGTCGTTCGTGCTACAGGAGAACAAGAAAAGGAGAATGTTAGACAATTTAAGTGAAATTTCGATTTTAGTACAAGAATGTAGTTTGTGAAACTGGGTTCAAGGCAAATTATTAGTAATGGACTTCTCAACTATTTAAAATCTAAAAAAGCTGCACAGAAAAAAATAGTCATCATTGAAATAAATTCCATATTTATATAGTTTTCATCTTCCAGATGTCATGCGTGCAACATGGAAACTAATAGCAAGTATGCAACAACTACATCATGAAATATGTAGCCTCACTATATACGAATAACTATCTTCAATGGAAGTTATCAGTGCTAGCATTTTTTTGGTTTGTTTTTTCCTTTTTTATCTTCTTTCATATAAATATGTTTTTCCTGCAGGGCTGAGGGTGGATGGGGCTGCCGACGATAACTTCATACTTTGCTCTTATGGTATTAATACTAGCTCAATTGAGAATCCTCTTTCACGGCACCTTGAAATTGAACATTGGAGGAATAAATAAAACTACTATTTTTTGTATTTCAGCATCAAATCCCTTTTAGAGATAGATAAAATAATATTTCGAATTTTGTCAACCGACCAGTGGCTTGGGAAATTAGAAGAACCTTTCCAAAATTGTCACCAGCTACAGTAATTTTTTCTGGCTTTCTAGTAAACATTTCTATAAGCATAATATCAAGCTCATCAAGTCTTTCAAAATACATATGAGAAAACTTACTGCTGATGAAGGCATTGATTTAATTGATTAGCTTGTTCACGACATTTCCAAACAACAGACATTGTTCTTCCGGAGGCACATTCAGCGTATTTTGCTGCATCATTTTCACATTCCTTTAGTGCCTTCTGCTTCATTTTACTGCGCAAAGCTGAGGTTTTTTTTTATGAATGAATCATTGCATCTTACACATGAACTCAACAATTCAGACATGCAAAGTTATGCAAAGTGGTGATATCCATAACCATGCACAGAAATATATAATAGCGTCAAAACAGATTCAATGGGGGATACATAACACAATAAGATAATCTTTGATGGCAGACAGTCATCACAGCTAAATAATCCCAAAAACATGGAGAAACATGGTGAATATTAACAATTAGATGACCATGCCAACTGATCTAGGGAGATGCAAGTTCTTTCCAATTATACCCAAGGATTACTGTACTGTTGAATTGGATTGTACTGTTCTATGTTCTCACTGGAATTGGTGATATCTACAGTTATCTCAATGGAATTGGTGACCCGTTTCATGAAATGAGATCTGAGAACAAATGATAATCCAATAAACCACTTCACAGTAGTAAGTGAAATTAATTAATTAATCAATAATTTTACCTTCCTCAACTTTCTTCTTGAGTGATTTTCTCTGGCTTCTTCTACGTATCCCATTACTGTACCGATTAATTGAACGCTCCGCTGTCGAATCTCTTCGGTGGACTCAGCTCTGTGTGCCGGGGGTTTGGCCTCCGAGACAATTTTTTCCTCTGTAAACAAAAACAGTTAATTGCAATCAATCCCCACTATTTTCAAATTTGATTTATCACCCTATGGGGTTTACATATTTGTAGAAAGGGTACGTAAATTTACTACCAACTTTTTTCAATGGCAAAATAGAGGGTTAAGCCGCTATTTGAAATTTGATTAAAATTTAAGTTAAAATTAACAACTAATTTTAATTATATATTTCATCTTTTCAATCACACATTACATCAATTTTTATCAAAATCTACTAAAAATCTGATTTTAATCTCTTTCAAACAAGGGCTAAATATCCTAATTGTCACTCTATTGTTTCTTAAAATATTCGTTTAACCTTTAAAATATTTTTGAGTTGTCATTAAATTTAATAAAAAACTATCCAATCGATCACTAGTTGTTGACATACTTGACGATATGTCAGATGCACATAATATACTTTCTACGTTAGTTTATGCAACGTAATTCAAATAACATTGGTTTGATACCAACATAATACAACTCGAATAGATTAAACATATTTTATTACTTTCCAGTAATAGTTTTGTGTGGTTGCGCATTTGATTGTACAATCATTTTGGTGTACAATTTTTTTTACGAGTTTTACTACAAAAAACAAGGTAAGTGACATAGTTAAAAACAGATAGGACACGTGTCATTTACTGATTGGACAATTTTAAAAAATTACCCAAACATGCCCTGACACATGCACCTGTTTTCCCCCCATGTCCCCAACCCTGTCTAACTAACCTTTCCCCTTTTTTATAATATTGTTGACAACGCGTCACGTAGAATGTTATCATTGGACAGTTCAAAAAATAATTTTTCTAATCAAACAATACTTTTTTGACAAATGCAACATTGGCAACAACATTGTCAAAAATCATTGTACAAATAGCATTGTCCTTGATTGTATGTTTAACGAAGATTTAATTTGGAAAGCAATAATACTAGCTATATTCACACAAAAGAAGAACAATACAACTTTTGAATATAATTGAATGCAATTCTTCGTTTATAACTTATGGCTGCATATGTTAATATATTACTCGAGTTTAACCTCGAGAGTGGACGAATTTTTCAAACTGTTATCCAAAATTTTCAATT
Organism: Fraxinus floribunda; assembly: GCA_903798395.1. Lineage (NCBI taxonomy): Eukaryota > Viridiplantae > Streptophyta > Magnoliopsida > Lamiales > Oleaceae > Fraxinus > Fraxinus floribunda. The sequence goes on along the minus strand of CAIGRS010037819.1, from coordinate 1,488 downwards.
AGCCTTCAAGATGGAGCTATTTGTAATGCTCTTAATCTTCAAGCTGAAACAAAGAATGTTGATGTTGATGATCGTTCAAGAGCTTTTGTTTTAATATATCGCATATATTACAAGCTTTTGAACACTTAGCTCAATATTCGAGCACTTTGATCTTTTCCAAGAGATGAAAGTCTTTTGATTGAAGTAAATCAATTTAATTCAAATGCTATGATTCCCAAGCGTATTCCTTGGAATCTCCAATCTCGTAGACTAGAATGAGATTTTGAAAACGTCCAAAACCCAGTTCCAGATCGTGTAAGGAGAAATCCTGATCAAATTATCTCTTTCCCTAATGGAAATGTCTAAGTTATTTTGATAAATCATCATCTTCAAACACTATTCAAAGATCCCTTTCATTAAGATCTGATTATAGATTTAGGCAAAATACCTTTTAACATTCCAGATTTTCTACTTCTTCTTTAAGAGAAGTTGATTTTAATTCCAATATTCTAAAAACTCATTATCAAAATGATAAAGAAGATGAACCAGAACAACCTGGTTCTCCTACTTTATCTGATATGGCACCTCCTTTAGAGAGTCTTGATCAGTAATGTAATAATATTTATTCTAATATTGATAGAAGAAATGAATTTATTACTGATAAAACCTTTGAAATCAAAAGTTTTAGAAAAATATCTTAAAAAAGTTTCTCTAAAAAAGAAATCGAGTCTCACTGGGAAGAATTTGAAGCATTTCCATAAGATTTGAGTTTTTACAGGCATATTTCAAAGTTTATAATAAAAAACCTAGTAAATCAAAAATTATTCAAAAAAGATGGAAAACACCTAAGGGGCTACTCATCCTCATAAGCAAGAAATTGTTGTTTCCCAATGAAATACAGAAATTCTTGCATCTCATCTCGAAAGGATATCTAGCGAACAATAAAATGATTATGAAGTAATAGCTAAGGATATCAGAAATATTCAAGTTCAGAACAACTATACTAATGCTGTTCTTCAATTTATGTGTTCTCAATTAAATAGAATTAAATTAAATTTTGATTTTGAGAAAAAAATTTCAAAACTTGATTCTGAAAAATCTATTTCAAAATCAATAAGAGAAAAAACCCCATCAATGTTTTATTCAAACCTCGTCCTTCAAACATGATTCCTCAACTTGGAAAATTAGATAATGAGACTCAAGTATTAAAAGAACTTGTAACTCAATTATTTAAATTATCATCTCCTTCTCCTTCTCCTTCAAAAAACATCAATATTATTGATGAAATTGAATATCAATTTATTGAAAATGAAAATAAATTTTTTTATATTAATAAATTAAAAAGTTCATCTTCAAAAGTCTCTCCATATTATCATCAAAACACTGCACCTGATTTGCTTTTTGAAGAAAAAACACAACATTAAATGACTTATGATGGAAAATGTAACGCCCCAAAATTTATTTCATTTTTATAGACTTTAAGCGTTACCAAAAATCTTCTTTATCTAA
>CAIGRS010037818.1:0-10874 GCA_903798395.1 Fraxinus floribunda | reverse complement strand
CTGTACTTGAGGTTTTTCTCAAAAAGAATATAGCTGCTCCCTTGATTTCCATTCTTGTATTAATTCATCATTGTCTTTTAGGTCAATGTTGTCAAATAACACCGTCCTTATACGAGATATTTATCAACCGTTGATGATCGTAGTAACATAATGATCTGAAAAATAGCTATTGTAGATCTTTTCAAGAGTCTTAGACATAAAAGACTTTCAGTTTGAGGAAATATCTTGTATGTTATGGATATTTATTACTCAAAGAATATGCATCGTTAAGATCTTATTAGAAAGAACCTTGTGGGAGAAATACTAATGAAGGAAAAATATTACATTTATATTTCTTAGTATGCTACAAAAGTCGTTTAGTTAAAAATATTGCTTGGAAAATTCAATGGGACAAAACATTGGTAAGGAAAAAAGAGTACAACGCGTATTTACTTCCCTCATGACAATATCACTTGAATTATATGCTTCAAACTTAAAATCCTTCAAGTATAGTATTAAAATTATATAAGATAAATTGACTATAATTATATTTATTATATACATATCTAGAGCTGGACATTGTCCGATCCGATTCGATTCAATTGGCTATAATTATATTTATTATATACATATCTAAGGCTGGATATGGTCCGGTTCGGTTCAATTCAGTTCTAAGGAGAATCGAACTGAACCCTAATTTTTGGGTATTTAGTAAATAAAATCGTTGGATCCAAATTTAATTATAGAACTATTCGAGTTCGATTCGGTTCTAAGGTTCCGTATAATAATTAATTTTTTTTATATTTACAACAATGCTATTTTAATTCAACTAATGATATGTTCAATTTTAACTCTTAAAAAAAAATATAGTCCAGTTTCGTAATATCTTTTGCGCCTCCTTTATTAAGTTCTCATAGATTTGACAATTAAAATTACAGGAAGATGAAGATATCAAGCTTACAATAAAAAAAGATAGGTGAAAAGTGTATTTTATACACTTATTCGGGGTCTAAAATAGCAATATTTGATGGTTCTTCTGAAAAAATATATCTTAAATTGTTGTATTCTATGTTATATAGAGAAAATCAATCGTTGAACGAGTAATCAAAAGAAAGAAGCGAAAATTGGTGAAAATGACAAAATTCAAAATTTGAGGACCAAATTGTAATTATTCAATAGTTGATTCGGACACAAAATGATACTTCGAAAATTGCTATGAGACAATTGGATGGAATTAGAATTCAAAAATGAATTAAATATGATCAAATTATTATCAAAATCAATTTCCAATCGCACAAGTTATATTCTAGATTTTTAGTCGAACATTGAGATCTATTTTTGGCATAGTAAACGTCGGAGCTGGATATATTATATTTCTATTAAAGTTGTAGCCCTTTAAGTTATATTTTCAACTCATTTTGAATCAATTAGATATTGAGAGAGAAAGTTATGGCCAAAATGCTAACTATTGTGTAGAAAAAAAAAAAAAAAATTGCGTGCGAAGACAACTTTCTTTGTTCGATTAGAACTCTTTTGAAAACCAATTCGAACGTGGTTTTCAACCAGTTTCCTACTCTTACAAGTACCTAACAGTAAAATATATATTGGGGACATCTCATATACATATTATACTCCGATATTCATAAATTATTATCATCTAATGAGGACAACTCATAGTTTTTTGTGAGATAATTGAAGGGGACTGGCAATAATTCAATTAAGTGAAGATTCAAACTTGATTTTTGGGCAAAGAAGAGAAGACGCAAGTTGTGATTCATCAAGAAACCATTGAAGAAATTCAAGATTTATTTTCATCTTCTCAATTTATCAAAAATTCAGGTTATATCTTTTCACTTAAATATGATTTCTTATAATTTCGATATGTTAGTCTAATTTTATATATTGCTAGGATGAGGTGAACTCTTGTTATGATATTTTTAGTTTTTAATTAATTATTTTGACTTCAATTTGATTTGATTTGTGGATATATATTATCGTTTTTCTCGCTTTTTTCAATTATTTGATCACCAATTGAATTGTTAGTGAATTTTATTGTTATCGAAAAAGACAATAGGGTTTAAACACAATATAATAAACATTATAAGGTTCAATAGAAGATAGAGATGTATCTCTATGCTTTGTATCGTTTCAATAGGTGTTCTAGTACTTGTTAATGCATTTATTATGTTTGTATCTTTCATCGAGAGATAAAAAGGTCATATGAGGGGAATAGATTTGATCATCATCGAGATGCTTTTAATTAAATTTGGAATATTAACCAACATAAATGATTTCAAATTGTCACTTTCATTATTACACTAAAAATGGAATAACAAGGGAGATTCGACATCTTAACAATGCATCTAACATATTTGAAAAACGCATTTACTTACTTTCATCAGTTTAATTGATAATTTAGGGATTAGTATAAAAAAATCACAAAATTTGTTTTCTATTCGATTAAAGTTGCAATTAATTTTAACTTAATAAAACATGTAGTTCTTGTGAGTTCGACACTCTATCCACTATTTTATTACTTGTTCACAATTCCGTTCACTTGCAAGTTTTCAAAGGATCAAGTTTTTTGGCGTTGTTCCTGGGGACTACTATTTTTGATATGTTTAGTTAATTTTACCTTTAATTAAACACACCAAAAATAGAAAGAAAAATATGATAGAGGGAAATCAGAATCAAATAGTCATAGGGACTAATCTGGAAGCAGCACAACCGAATGTTGCTGCAGCTAATGAAAATGCAAGGCTAATGGGAGAGTATATGGTTCCACCAGTTGTGGAAAGCCAATCTTGCATAGTATATCCGGCGTTTGATCAGGCAAACTTTCACCTGAGGATTGATGTGATCAACATTTTCCAAAATGTGCTGCAATTATTTGGGAGAGCTTCGGAGAATCTCAACGCTCATGTATCAAGATTTTCGGACATGTGTACAAGTATCAAATATCCAAAGGTGTCCAGTGGAGCAATCAGATAGAGGATTTTTCCATACACCTTGAAAGACTTAACCAAAGAGTGATTAAACACTTGTTTACATCAGAGCATCACTACATGGAACCAATTGAGTCAAAAGTTTCTTAGAAAATATTTCCACCAAAACGGATTGCAAAGCTAAGAGGCGAGATTACAACATTCCAACAACTGGACTCGAAATGCTATTCAAATGATTGGAAATGATACAAGGGTTTAGTCCGCCAATGTTCACAGTACGAACTGCAGAAATGGCTTCAGGTGCAATACTTCTACATTAGTCTGAATCTGATAAGCAGGGATAATGTAGCTCTGCATGCAATGATTATATCACAAAAAGAACGTGGATCAAGTCTACCAAATCATGAAGGATCTGGCGTTCACCAGTGCACTTTGGCCTACTAAAAGGACGAGTGGAAAGAGAGTTGCTAGGGTATTTAAAGTTAATTCTTTGACAGAAATTTCAGCACAGTTGGCATCATTAGCATAGAAGGTGGATCAGATGAACGCATCCCTGACAATGGAATCGAAATGCAAGCATTGTGGAGGGAATCATGAGAGTGTTGACTGCATCGTGTGTAATACCCCGAACTTCATATCACATTTGATCAATATGATTCATGCATTCCATGCTNATGCAAGCATTGTGGAGGGAATCATGAAAGTGTTGACTACATCGTGTGTAATACCCCGAACTTCATATCACATTTGACCAATATGATTCATGCATTCCATGCTATTTATAATGTCATTTGCATCAATTTTCTTAATTGCTTTATCTTAAAATGGTACATTCGATTATTGAGGTTTTAAGACTTTAGAATGGTGTTAGACCTTTACTCCTCGACCTAGGTAGTGAATTATACATTGAGCTATGGTAGAGAAAAAGATTAATTTGGATGTTGGAGATTGACTTGCTAAGCAATGAGAATATTGAAAAGACCGGAATTAGTATTGACAGAGTTGCAAGTTCTCCACTCGATTGATTAAAGTAACCTTAAACCCTAGATAGGTGATTAACACACTTGGGACATGCGGCATAAATTAACATGATCACAATGCGATAAGATAAGGTTTATATGACGTTATAAACATTGAGTTGCAAATCATGAAAATCAGTTGACTATTGGGCGTCAATCGGGTAGGTAATGAATGAACGAATAAAGAATTAGGTATACCTTATATTTATCAATATGAATGTTTTTATACAAGAGTTAGAAGTATAGAAATGATCTTTAATAGGTTAGAATCCAATTTTTGAAAGTCTAGTTCAAGTGAAACTCAAAACAGCCATGAGGAAAATTGCTTGATTTGGTGTCTGTAAAAAGGAATGCCTTTGAAGACGTAAACCCTTCACTTGTGACAAATTTATGTCATGATACCATTACGTACATGTTATAGAAGTGTGGTAAAAAATTGGGAATTATTGTATATAGTTAAGGGTGTGAAAAAGGATTGGAAAAATACTTGAACAGTGAGGGAAACCTGAAAACAGATTCTGTCCATTTGTGTATTTAACTTAGATTCAACCTTTACATGTCCATTAACTATCTCTTAGGCATTAAAAATGCATTTTAAGGAGTGCTAGGTTGTTAACAATAATTGGATGACGTTGACATTCATAATTGGACTTGAAAAATGGTGTGACATATAGGACTAGTTTGCAATACAATCGGTAACTTGAATTGTTAATGTTATCCAAATTATTTTGGCATTAGTGGACATAGCATGTGATTGTATGTGTTTTAAGATTATCAAATTGAGGATTGTGTTTAATATTAGATGGTAATACAGGTGATTCTTCGACTTTAAGTAAAAAAAGAGAATTGATTTACACCCCGTAGAAGCGCGCACAAGCACAAGGGCTAAAAGGTAAGTGAAAATCCATTTGCGACTACGATGCAAGAACATAATGTTTGTGATATAGTAGTGTTAGAATATTTACATAACTCTGATAAGGAGCTCATTGTGTATCATTTGATGGTTATGATCATTGAGTATGTTACTCAAGAGCATTTTCATATACATTCACTTCATACGTCCATGGTTAAAAATCTAGCATGCACAACATGATTGTAAAATTAAGATTTCCTCATAAAATATTTTATTAACCACTACTAGGGAACCAAGGCATGTGAGCATTGTTTATGTGATATGTTTTGGCACCGCGGGTGATATTTTCTGGTTGATTGCAAAAGTGGATAGGGAATGGGCCTTTAGTGATCATAGGAGGGTAGACCACTCGATTGTGCCCTTGTGATACTCTGATTATTTGCACTGTTGGGAGGGATACTTCTTAGGTGATCATAGCGACAGTTAAGGGATGAGCCTCTAGTGATCACAAGAGGATGGTCCACTCGTTAGTGTCGATGTTAGATTGGCAATTTGAATATTGATTATTTATACTGATATTTGCGAAGCTTTATTTGATGCATAGTAGGTGGGTCAAGGGCCCAATAAAAGATTTCAAATGAAATTATTTCGAGCTGAATTTGACGAATATTTGAGCATGATGTTTAAAGTAAATGGCATGGTGTCATAAACTATTATCACTCATACTCATGACCCACATGATTTTTCTTATTGAGCATTAGCTTATGTAGTTCTTGCATTGTAGGTGAGCATGGAATCTCCTAGGAGACATGGCTGGCTGCGGAGCTTTTACGGGATTTCGAAGTTTGATGTACATGGATGACGACATGTAGAGTTATTCTTTGGACTCTAGTTGTATTATATTTTGGGGATCCCATATGACTTTTGAAATGACATGTAAATACCTTTACAACTTTATGATAAATATGTTGGACTATGGTTTTATGATCTTTGGTTTCGGATATACTTTTGGAGATTTTTTTATTTTATTAAACAAATGTGTGGTTGGATTTGGATGTCTAGGTCAAGTCAGTAATTGTATTCATATACTGGTTAGTATATTGTTATCTAGATGAATGGGGTATGATAGAGAGTGGTATCAGAGTAAGGATAAAATTCTGTAGACTGTCCATGTACATGATCTCGGAGTACGAAAGAGAACAGCTATGTCAGTAAGTTTTATTTTGTTGCAATCATTTTGCATACTTCGTGAATACTAGCGGCCAATCTTTATTACGACTGTTTTGTAAACTGAAATCACAGTCATGGTAAGAACTAGAAGTAAATGCAGTGGAGAAACTAGAACTCCAAGGCAAGAAGCAAGTGTCATAGATAATAATAGGGATGTGGTTATTGATAGACTTATGGAGCTGGTGGAGCTTAGAGCTACAACAAATTCAACAATTAATGTAACAATGAGAAATAGGAGAACAACTAAGGGTTGAATTCGTGCAAACCTCACAAAGAGCTGAACAAATTGAGACAGTTGGGGAAATATTTAGAAAATTAAACCCTTCAATATTTGAGGATGCATTAGACTCAACAACAGTAGAGGATTGGTTAAGAACTTTAGAAAACATGTTTAGATACAGTAGAGTCTCAGAAGTGGAGAAAGTGATTTGTGCATCCTTTATGTTGCAAGGTAGTGCTAGACATTGGTGGGAAACGATGAGTAGCACTGAAGATGTGAATGTTATGACTTGGGATGGATTTAAAGAGTTATTTCATAGTAAATATTTTACAGCCCCAATTCGAGCCATGAAGATGAATGAATTCATACAGATAAGACAAGGAGGAATGACGGTAGGAGAATATATTGGCAAATTTGAACAACAATCTAGATTTGAAGCTCATATGGTTAGTACTGACGCACTTAATGTGGAAAGGTTTCTTGATGGATTAAGATCGAAATTATATAAAGATGTAAACATGGCAGAAGCCCAAGGGATGTCATATTCACAAATAGCAGAAAGGGCATTAGTTGCAAAACAAGTTGAACAAAGAATTAGTCGTGCTCAAGAGGCTCAACGACAGTTTAGTCAAGGTTAGGGACAATGTTGGCCTAAAAATGATAAGAAAAGAGCGTCCCCGAGACAGATTCAGAAACTCAAGTTTTAATCGAGGCAAGGACGACAATAGTGGGATCAAGGTAAATGTCCAAAGATAGATCAGAACAAAGCCTCAACAACACAATCATCTTACCCCAGATGTGGTGGGCAGCATACGAGAGCATGTCCTACAAAGACTAGGACATGTTATGTTTGTAGAAATATGGGACATCTTGCTAGAGCATGCCTAAGTAATCCAAATCCTTTAGAGCAGAGTAAGGTGCCAAGTAGGGTATTTACTCTTACCAGATCGGATGTCGAGCTAAATCCATCGGTTGTAACAGGTAAATCCTTTACCTTTGGCATTTCAGCACTTACACTATTTGATTCTAGAGCTACTCATTCATTTGTGTCTACAGAGTATGCAAGGAAGTCAGTAACCTTTCAACTAATGGAGGATGAACAATTCACATTCAATGGGATTGGAAAAGGTTTCAGATTCCCAATTGTATCAGCATTGAAAGCACAAAGGTTACTAGACAATGGGTGTGTGGGTTACTTGGTTGGTGTCATAGCGATTGAAGCACAACATAATCCATATCTTAGTGATGTACCAGTGGCCCAAGAGTTTTCAGAGGTATTTTCTGATGATTTACCTGGGATACCACCAGACCGTGAAATAGAGTTTGTAATTGATTTAATTCTAGGAACATCTCCAATTTCCAAAGCCCCATATAGAATAGCCCCAACTGAATTGAAAGAGCTGAAGTTACAATTACAAGAGTTATTGGACAAAGGTGTTATAAGGCCTAACTTTTCACTGTGAAATGCACTAGTATTATTTGTCAGAAGAAGGATGGTACATTGAGATTGTGTATAGATTACTGAGAATTGAATAAGGTAACAATTAAGAATAAATATCCACTATCGAGGATTGATGATTTTTTCAATCAACTTCAGCGTGCAGCTATATTCTCGAAGATTGATTTGTGATTTGGATGCCATCAACTAAAGATAAAGGAAGATGACATTTCTAATACAGCATTTAGTACGGAAATGGTCATTATGAATATTTAGTGATACCATTTGGATTGAAAAATGCCCCAGTGGCTTTTATGGATTTGATTAATCGGGTATTTTAGAATTTTCTCGATAAGTTTGTCATTGTATTTATTGATGACATCCTTATTTATTCTCATACTAGGAAAGAACATACCGAACATTTGAGGAAAAGTTTGTCATTGTATTTATTGATGACATCCTTATTTATTCTCGTACTAGGGAAAAACATACTGAACATACGATCGCATGGTATTAGCAATTTCCCAATTTTGTCGTTTTGGTCCTCGAACCCTATTTTGAACTCCTCTATCTCTTTTCCCATGTCTTCTTCCTCCAATGTGTCATCTCAAAGTTCAATTTGCTCTTGCTATCTTCACATTTTCACATTCTCCTCCGAGTCATCATTCAATTATTTGCACATTGGCCCCTGAACTTCAATTTTCTTGCGTTTTAGCCATTTTTCGCTTGCTTCTCCTAATTCCTACCATATTCATCGTTATTATCTTACAAAATACAATTTGCATAAAATTAAGCTATATTCCAATTATTTCTAACAATAATCCATGTTTTGTGACCTAGATAAGTGTGTGAAACGCACATATCAACTCCCCAAACTTAAATAAGTCCTCAAACAAAACTGTAACTTAATTCCAAATAAAACATGGTTCAACAACTTGTCATGTCTCGGGATTGGAATTTAGCTATTAACTAAATGAGAAACTTCAACAGTGCACAAATCAAATCAATATGCACTAGTTGTATACATAACTTGACGTGTGTGTGTAAACGCATGTAAACATATCTAGCTCATGATTGGCTCAACTCCTGACCCAAAGTAGTCAAATATTTCTTTAATTTGCTTGAAAGATGTACACATCCCCAAACTTACTCTTTTCAATCAATTTTCCCGATGTACATCCTAAGTTAAATTTATTCACTTTTATTCCTTACCCTCTTTTAGTTTGGATTAGTCTTATTGTTACAAGCTCTCATTTCAACAAGTTGAGATTCTCCCATGTTTTTTATTGTTTCAGCCTTTGAGACTAAACTAAGTTACTTGATTCTTATTAAAGTTATAGTTCTATCGACCAAATGTTTGGGGCTTAATCAATGAAGTTAATGTATAATTACAAATTTTTTTTTCGACGTCTTCTCATTTGCTTTCTATTTAACTCTTGTAACGAGTTTTAGGCTGATGACTCTCAAGTCAGATGATCATAGGGCATCAAGTTTTCAACCACTCTCATAGGTTTAATCACTCAAGTTATAAAGACTCGAAAAGATGCTTTCATTTATTCAAAGATTAGTACAATGTCCCCTTTTCTTTTAGACATTCAGTTTCTACAACCAACCCCTAACTTGAAACTTTTACCTCGTCTTCATCTCATTAATTTTAGACAATCCACACAAGTTGATATCATGCACGAAATCTCTACTCATCTTAATGATTTCTAGTAACAACTCAACTATCTCCAAATCATTCCTAAAATCGAGTTTATATAGTCGCCAAAAGATTGATTTCCATAAAAGGTGGAACAAAATAAGGAAACCAGAAAATCACGTCAGAAAAGCTACTATGCAACCACATAGTAGTCCCTCTTACGACCACATAGTTCACTTGTTTTCGGCCACTAAATTTGCTGAAACAGCCTATGCAACCACATAGTATTAGCAACTTCCCAATTTTGCCATTTTGGTCCTCGAACCCTATTTTGCACTCCTTGATATCTTTTCCCATGTCTTCTTCCTCCAATGTCTCATCTCATAGTTCAATTTGCTCTTTTTATCTTCAATTTCACATTCTCCTCCGAGTTATCTTTCAATTATTTGCACATTGGCTCTCGAACTTCGAATTTCTTGCGTTTTAGCCATTTTTCGCTTGCTTCTCCTAATTTCCACCATGTTCATCGTTATTATCCTACAAAACACAATTTAATAGAATTAATCTATATTCCAATTTATTTCTAACAATAATCCATGTTTTGTGATCTAGATAAGTGTGTAAAACGCACTTATCAATCTATCACAAATTGGTATAATCAAATCGATATTAGCAGATCGAATAACTATATTGCTTTGTTATACAATTTAAAATTAATAGAATACTAACATTTTCTTTAATCAGATTAAAAGAGTTTATTTGTAAACTCAATTTACTAGAACTTCTTGTCTTTTTTATTGAAGGAAAAAAATTTATACCACTATTGGCTAGAGATTTGAAAGTAGAGAGATAAATAAATTTTACTACCTCAATTGGCTAGAACTTCGTACTGATAACGTGTTATAAACTAAAAAAAAATAGAAAAATCAATAGAATTATGTGTTTTATTGATAAACTAAAGCCATATATTTATAGGAAAGAATTAGAGATACAATGATAATAAAAACTAGAGGCGCAGGGGTATAATTATATTATTTACAATAGTTTGGCATGTTTATATATAATTATCTATTTATCTACATCTTCTACACTATTGAAAAGAAAGGATTGACGAAAAGATTTTGATAACAATTTTATCCTTGTATATTTAGCTTTATGTCTAGTATGCGGGGACCCCAAAAACATATGACTTCCACTATTATATATCTTTACTAGCAGCAATAAATGTCCTTAGTAATGAATGTATCATAATTGTTAATAATTAAGAATTAGATTATAACTCCAAATGTATATATTTATACTTTTATTATATTTTAATAATAATATAATAAAAAAGTTATAATAAATGTGTGATTAGCATAATGATAAAAATTATAATTAAATATGTCATTAATATAATGGTAGATTAATTTCACCAAAATCCCCTTAGTTATGACTGTATCATAATTGTTAATGAATAAAAATTAGATTATACCTATACTTTTATTATATCTTAAAATTAATCTAATAAAAAAATTATGGGTTATTACTACAAAACATCCATATCCT
>CAIGRS010037809.1:0-10369 GCA_903798395.1 Fraxinus floribunda | reverse complement strand
CAGTAATACCGCTCAGCTACTCCATCGATAGTCTTGTCACGCCTCAGGTGACCACTCACCAGAAAAGAAAAAGGAAGGTCTAAGACCCCATTCTCCCCCTCTGTATTCTTTTATGGTTCTATGGAAATTGGAATCTGGGTGTGTGTTTGTGGGCGAAATTTTTGGGAAGAAGGAGATGGGGGGTGAGATGGGGTAGGGGGTTGCAGTTTTGTTTTTTTAATTTTTTTGTTTAATAAAGGAAATGTATTATGTCCAAAAATCCTTGTCCAATTTGGAGAAAATTATTAGATTTTTAATTTCTGGGTCAACTGAAGGTTTTTGTGGTCAAACTGACGGAAATGATTATTTTTGGACTTGGGCTGCAATTTCTTTAAAAGTTTTGTGCCGTGAACGATACAAATGAAAAATTTGGGCAAAATCTACAAAAAATTGAAAGGTTTGATATCTCGACTACAATTTTCCCTTTTTATATTGAAAAGTCAGAAACTTACCATGCCATGATGCTGCGTCGCATGAGCCCGAGGTTCAAACCCAATTCTTAAATACCAACTTGTTGACTTTAACCTTTCAATTCTTAAATCTTCCTTTTTGTAAAGTGGATACACTATGCAAGACCAAATTAATTTTCTTACAATAAAAATTGACTCTGGTCATAATGGTCACTTGGCTGGAAAAATTAACTTAAGTGTGTCAATTAGAATGTTAACCCATTGAGGAAATGTGTTTGACACTTGCGGTTTTTAAAATTGGGGTTTAAAAATCTTTTTCATGCTCAAAACACAGAAATTGAGGATTAATATTGAATAAATGTCGGAAAACATGTTCGACATTTATAGTTTTCATTTATGAAACATGATTTTGTCTGACATGGTTACTAGTTAACATCGTTTGTATCTATGTTGACGTTTAATAGTGACATATAGGATTTAGGTTATTGTTTTCAAGATGAGTGATCATTAGTATAATTTTTAGATATTTGAGTGATTATTGCTGCATGAAAATTATTTCAATGACCATTTTAATTATTTTTATCGAACTTCATTGTCGGTAGCTGAAATTAATCCAACTTTTTCTATATAAAAAAAACTAAAAAGATAGGACCATGACTATAACAAAGATTTGGAGCCTAGTCACTTGTCACGGTCAACCTCTCAAAATTGGTGTTTTTCTTTTATTTCTGTTTTTTGGTAGGATGGGCGTAGGTTCCTTTTATCCTTTTCCCTTTTACTTGTTTTAAAATTAAATTTAAATGCTCAACCCCTTCAAAAATCAAACGTGACATTGACACAATAGTTTTAACATCAAATGGATGAAATCAGTAATTAAGAACCCACGTGCTACAAAATCGAAACTCGAAAGATTGAAAAATCGAGTGTTAAAATTTGAAAGTTGTGAACCTACTTGTCCTTGTACGAAATTTCAACAATGCAACTTTCTTATAAACAAATGAACCAAGCCATGAGGAGTAACAAAGATTTGGGGTGTAGCAAAAATATAAAAACATTTAATAACTCTGGATCTAATCTCTTTATTCAAATAATATTTTAATACGTCCAAATGGTCAGAAATTGTGGACAATCAATGTGCTACAAAATCGAAATAGGAACCCACTTGCAACTTTCTTACAAGAAATAAATAGAGCCATAACTCTTAACAAAGAGTTACATTACAAACTTGCTCAAGTCAAAAGTTTCAGATTCATGGAAAAACTCTGCTTCTTCATTGCAGTGTTATCACTAAACTATTTTACATTTTGCTTAGCCACAGATGAAGAAGCACTTCTTGCCTTCAAAACCAGAATCACTTCAGATCCTAACAAAATCTTGGCCAAGAGCTGGTCGACAAATACATCCATTTGCAACTGGATAGGTGTTTCTTGCAGCAGGACACGGCAAAGAGTCACGGCCTTAAACTTTTCAGGCTTCGGCTTCAAGGGAACCATTGCTCCACATCTTGGAAATTTAACATTTCTAAGTTCTTTAGACGTCAACTCCAACAACTTCACCGGGATAATACCCACCGAGCTTTCTCACTTGCATCGTTTAAAAGATATAAATGTGGGATTTAACGGCTTTACTGGAGAGGTACCATCATGGCTCGGAACCTTACCAGAACTTCAGCGCATTGTTCTGAGTAACAACAATTTCTCCGGCAGCATCCCTGTGTCATTAGGCAACAATTCAAATCTGCAAACACTGCAATTGGGGTACAATTTTATTGATGGAAATATTCCAAAAGAGATTGGCAATCTTTCTACCCTGGAAACATTAGATTTACAGAATAATCAACTTACAGGTTTCATACCTGTCGGTATCTTCAATATGTCTTCTTTGAGAGTACTCGATCTCACAGCTAATACCCTGTCAGGAAGGCTGCCGGAGGATATATGTGATAATATCCCAAAACTCGAAATACTCTCTCTCTCTCAGAATGAACTTTCTGGGCGAATTCCTACAAATATATTCCGATGCAAATACCTTGAGGTCATGTCATTTTCCAATAATCAATTCAATGGAAGCATACCAAGTGCAATTGGAAGATTGACAGTTCTTAGGAACTTATATCTGGGGACAAACAACTTCGGAGGTATGATTTCTTCACTCTGTATTTTGCATAACGATCTTTCGAGCTACAGCAATGCAGGAAGGAAAATATCTGCATTTATATTAAGTTTAATAATTCATTCAAACAAATACTCTATGATTCAACTGTATCATCAAAGTGAATGCAAACTCAAAGTGAACAGAAGTGTCAATTCATCGAACTGCACACCTTTCTGCAATTGTAACAATTTTTATCTCCAACACAGGCACAATTTCATCAATACAATTAAGAGGTTCGTGCACCACACCAGTCGTACAATTATTTTAAGACAGAAAAATTCTAACTAGAACTCATATGTATAGACAAAGATACATAAACAAACAATAAATATAACCTGCATACACAAATTTGAAAAACCATTTGAAGGTAGTTACACTTAAACAAAGAATCTTCCTATCTTGATCATCCTGTGAAAAACTAGTTCATTTAGCCCTACTCGATAAGATCCGGTTCAAACTGCTTTTTATTCTTTATCATATTTTTCTAAAATGAGGTTGCACATTACCATTGTTTTTCCTTCAATAAATAAATTTTCAGAATAAACAGTAAACAGTAAGAATAAAATGCATAAATAGCAAGAACAGAATGCAGAAATGAATCCAGATTTCGGAAGAGGATGATCGAGGCGAGAACTAGACTCTCTGTCCTTAAGACGTTTTTACCTCGTCACGCGGTGCTTACGGTATGTGGTAAAGCGTCTCCCAAAATATAACGATCAGGCACTTGTAGAAGCAGCACTTCAACTGCAAGACAACGAACCAGAACTGGAGGTACTATCCCAGACAAATGCAGAAAAGAAAATGAGAAGACTATGTATGCAGTATGAATTCGTGTGTTTGTTGGTGTGTTGAAATGAAAGCATGAGGACTCTTTAAATAGAGGAGAGAGCTGACGTTGAGCCTCGTACAAAAAAATTAATATTGACACGGGCCTGCTCAAGTCCAAGTCCAGGCCCACGACCACGACCCGACCCGAGCTCGAGCTCGTGCTCGTGCTGGTGCCGTGCCGAGCCGAGCCGAGCCGGCCGGTAGGACGGATGGCGGCGGCGCGCATGTGTGTGGCCTTTGGTTAATCTAGACATTGTCTAAAACTCTCCCCCTTTCAAAGACTATTGGTACCCCTTGGGGCTCAAACCCATTTCCAAACTTGAAGTTTATTAAGTGGTTCAAGGTTGTGTTTGCAACCTATGTGGGATAGGAACACTTTTCCAATTCTTTCTCATTTATTCCTTTTATTTATNCAAACTTGGAGTTTATTAAGTGGTTCAAAGTTGTGTTTGCAACCTATGTAGGATTGAAACACTTTTCCAATTCTTTCCTATTTATTCCTCTTATTTATTGTCCAACTTTCACCCATAATTTCTCATTCATATTGAAATGGTCTTTCACAATTAAATATTCTACACTCATCTACTCGGAACATAGAATTTAATTGAACATTTATTTTGACAATTCGAACATTGGGTCCCACTTAAAATTGTGGTAAAAGTTGACCCACTTGGCACTATTTCCAACAGACAGTACCATGTTGAGTAAACTCTGGCTAATCACAGAATATTTGATTACTTTTTCAGGGGGAATTCCTTCGGAAATAGGCAATCTTTCTCATTTAGAGATATTTAGCATAAGAGGTGGCTCTCTAACTGGACCAGTTCCATCTTTACTCTTCAACATCTCTTCTCTGAGAACAATTGACCTTGCTGAGAATAGCCTGTCTGGAAGCCTCCCAGTAGACATGCATCGTAATCTTCCTCAACTCGAGCAGCTTTATCTTCAATCCAATCAGCTAACTGGACAAGCTTTGTCCAGCATATTGGAATGCAAAACACTTCGGCTCATATCATTGTCTGATAACAAACTTACAGGCAATCTGCCTGCAAAAGTAGGAAACCTCACTGGGCTGAAATATCTATATCTAGCGAGTAACAACTTGACAGGTACGTTTCAATTCCTCGGTATCTCTTCTTGCTAAGTTCTAGTCTTCTTTTTTAAAGCAAGGAATACTTTGTATTGTTGAAAATTTAACACGTGGATATTGATGAGAAGGGGAAATGTTCCTGATCCATAAATTATAGAAAAATCCATTTCACTGTTATGGTCTTTGCATGTTGAAACTTTAAAAAAAAAAAAAAATAAAAAAAAAAGAACAGAAAAAAAAATTATTCTACCTGGACTCTGTGTGTGCGTCTTCCTTGTTCATTTCACTGAACAATTTGAAGCAGGCAATAAAGCAAATGAATAAATAAATAGAGAAGAAAATGCTAAAGGAAATAAATTTAAGGGTTCTTGTGTCCTATTTCAAGTATTCATATCATTGTTAATTTGAGTCTTTTCCCTATGACAACTTTCTGTTTTTAGAAGAGGAGTTTAAACCATGGATTGCCTAATAGTTAATATACCTGCTAGAATACATATATTTAAGTTTAGTTTTTAAATATGCACTTCATAGATGTACTTCAAAACATCAGTTGATGGATATCACAATTTCTACACTGTGGCAGGTGAATTACCAGACGAGCTTGGCAAGCTTAATCTGGAGGAATTTAATCTCTATAACAATAGCTTCTTTGGCCCCATTCCCTATTCCGTGTTCAATATATCAACAATGAAAAGGATGGCACTTTCTTTCAATCAATTTTCAGGCCATCTTCCTTCAACCTTGGGGCTTTCACTTCCAAACATTGAAGAGCTTCATTTGGGTCAAAACGAACTCAGTGGAGTAATACCAAGTTCTATCACCAATTCTTCCAAGCTCAACTTCTTGTTCTTGGGCAGTAACTCTTTTTCTGGAATGATGCCCAACTTTGGTAAGTTAAGACTTCTGCGGCGCCTCATGATTGGAGGAAATAATTTGACAGGAGAACCTTCGAGTCCAGAATTGAATTTTTTCTCTTCATTAACAAATTGCCGATATTTGGAGTTTTTTGAAGTATCCTTGAATCAACTAAATGGTATTCTCCCATCATCAATTGGGAATTTCTCATCTCTTCAGGTATTCAGAGCATTTGGATGCAACATTAAGGGTGCTATTCCTACTGAAATTGGAAACTTAAGCAGCCTGAAAGATTTATATTTAGATAGCAATCAGTTAACGGGACCCATCCCAAGAACACTTGGAAACTTAAAAAGTCTTCAACGTATTTATCTTGAACATAATAAACTTGATGGATATATTCCCGTCGAGATTTGCCAGTTAAGCAATTTGGGGGACTTGTACCTGAACGAAAATATGCTCAATGGGCCAGTTCCGGCTTGCATGGGGGAACTCAAATCCCTGAGAGGACCCTACTTAAACTCCAACAGATTGGAGTCTAAAGTGCCAGTAAACTTGTGGAACCTTAAAGATCTTCTGAGACTGAACTTGTCCTATAACAGTTTTAGTGGTTCTCTATCTTCAGAAATCAAAAATTTGAATGTGGTCAATGAAGTAGACTTGTCCTGGAATCAATTCACAGGTGATATTCCAAGTTCCATTAGCAGCATGCAATCATTAATGTCCATATCTTTTGCACACAACAAATTTCAAGGATCTATTCCTTCGTCTCTAGGAAACATAATAAGCTTGGAATCGTTAGATGTGTCTTACAATAGTATTTCTGGAGTGATTCCAATGTCATTAGAGGCACTCAACTATCTACAATACTTTGACGTGTCTCACAACAGACTAGAGGGAGAGATTCCATCGGGAGGGTCTTTTGTGAACTTCACTGCTCAATCATTCATGCAAAACTATGCTCTTTGCAGTGAAACTCGAAAACAATTTCCACGTTGTAAAGAGACTCTTAAAAGAACAAGTTCAAAGAACGGAAAGTCATTGGTGAAATATATTATTCCCCCTATCATAGCAGTTATTCTTGCAGTGAGCATGACATTTTTGGTGTTAAGAAGAAGACAACTGAACAGACAAGTACCCGAGAGTGAAATTTCATTCCATCATGCATGGAGAAGGATTTCTTTTTGGGAACTTCGAGAAGCAACAAATGACTTCAGCGAAACCAACATACTTGGAAGTGGAAGTTTTGGTTCCGTATACAGAGGAACACTTTCTGATGGGTTAAATGTTGCAGTGAAAGTTTTCAATTTGCAGTCACAGCAAGTAACCAAGAGCTTTGATATAGAATGTGAAGTGTTGAGCACCATTCGTCATAGGAATTTAGTCAGAATTATTGGATGTTGCAGTAACTCAGAGTTCAAAGCCCTAATACTGGAGTACATGCCTAATGGTAGCCTGGAGAAATGGTTATATTCCCACAACAATTTCTTGGACATGCTAAAAAGGCTAAATATAGCGATTGATGTTGCTTTAGCTGTAGAATATCTGCATCATGATCATACATTTGCTATTGTTCATTGTGATTTAAAGCCTAGCAATGTCATGATCGACAAAGATATGGTTGCACATGTTGTTGATTTTGGTATAGCCAAACTCTTTGGTGAAGGGGAGTCAGAGGTTCAAACGAAGACCTTGGCAACAATTGGATATATGGCACCAGGTAATGTTCCCTTTTGAATGTGATAATTTATTTTTTCCTCAGTAAAAATTAACGAAATTTCAACTTCAGCTTCTAAACTTATGATTTGATCTTATGAATTCTTAAAATCAATGTAGAATATGGAACTGAAGGAATAGTATCCACTAGTGGCGATGTCTACAGCTTTGGTGTAATGCTGCTGGAGATGTATACAAGAAAGAAGCCAACTGATGAGATGTTCGGTGAAAAAATGAGCTTGAAAAGTTGGGTGAGTCAGTCATTATCCGAGAATACGATAACTGAAGTTGTGGACACCAATTTGCTTGGAAGAGGGGACCAAAATTTCTCTGCAAAGGAGCAATTTGTCTCATCCATTTTGGCTTTGGCGCTAGAATGTTTGACCAATTCTCCTATGGAAAGAATCAGTATGAGGGAAGTTGTGGCTAGACTTCAAAAGGTTAAAACAATGTTTCTAGCAACAACTACAGATGATAAAGATTTTGTCTGTTGAACAGACCAACATTTTTTAACAAATGATTTTAAGGACGTTCTAGCATAGCTTTGGTTAATCAATAAATCAGCAATTGCATTAAAATAGAAAAATTAGCATAACCATTGTTCCATAAAAAAAAAATATTCGTATATATATTTCTCCAATGTCCCCATCGACACACTTTCAAAAATTTCAGGAGACTTTAGCCACATTTGATGACAAAAAAAGAACTATAATGTGAAGGCCACAATCTACTGTGAAAAATATTTATCTTATCTTCCTCAAGGTGTTTTATGTTTATTCAAATTTATTTCTTGACAACTTAATTTGTGTTCTGGTATTGAGTGCAGACGAGAAGCACCCAGACACGCTTTCGTGACTCTGACGGTGTTATAAATTCCATGAAAAAATATAGAGGCTTTGGTTGATTTGTCAATCAATAACTACTGAATTACGTCAAACATTAAATTTGAACCTCAAACAGATAGTGCTCACAGGAAACAATTTGGCAACTCAGAGATATGAATTGCGTGAATTTGAAGCTTAAATAGAGTAAAACGCTTAAGCATTAACCTTTTACACTGGAGGCTCAGCTGCTTTCACTCCACTGCGTTCACTTTGGAGTTCTTGTTGAAGTAGAAGGACTACAATAAAGGCAATATGATATCTTTTCTGCATGAACAGTTTGAATATAAGTACTTGTACATTGGCACACAAGTACATGCATATCAGGATGTGTCTAGAACCATAAAACAAGAAATAAAGTAAACACTAATAATATGAATTAGCATAACTTGCAACATTAAAAGTTCGTCTTTATTTCCCTATCATGATCCATTCTTTTCAGCATCCATATTTTTTCACGAGGAATCTTGAAATATCATCACACATTACATATTAGTAGTACTAGTACTAGTACCACTATGAAGTCTACAATAATCTCCAAGTTTTAAAAGATATGATAGAAGAATTAAACTTTCAATAAACAGAACAGAATTCCACAAGGCGAGTCGACACTCTTCACACTTTTTTGTAAGCAACCTCTCAGGTAGTAAATCAATCAAACCGTTTGTGTGCCATCAGCAATGATATTTCCATTAAAATGATAGATGTTAGCACCAAGTTTCAATTTTTGACTCCCTGCAATAATCAGATAGAATAAATCCATGTGTACAGAATTTCCTTTCACAGATGGTTTACCAATCCTCACAAAGGTGGGTCCCATGCGAGACCTATAATGATAAAAAATTGCCAAAAAAACCCTTCCCATCCCCCCTATTATGAGGTATCTGTGGGGGGTCTGTGAACCCCATCTGTACCTCAAGAATGGTTAGATATACCCACCCATCCTTTACATTTCCTGCCACCCTTTGTAAGTCAAGTACAATTCTCAATAAAAAATTTATTTTAGAATGTTCCAACCGGTAGCTTTGGTTGATCTATCAACCAGAAATAACATATGCAAATTTAATGCTTCTAATTTATTTGCACAAAATAGATAGAGTAGCCATTGTTGGACTTTCAAACAGTCACGTCATTTGAATGAAGAGTAGCCATCTATGATTCTATGGTACACTACAACAGTCAAATATTAACTGGCCTTGCAATAAAATTACGTGTTAAAAGATTAATAACTTTTTAGTAAACACTATATTTGGTTCAACCTGAGCTCAAGTGGCCTACGGCAAAAATGCGTGTGTTGTAGGCTCAAAAAATACATGCCTTTTGAGATGCAAACCCAATTTTAACGTCGAAACTAATATACCATTCTAAGTTCTAAAATGTGGGATTCATTTTTTTCATTGTCTTTATGCGAAACGACAATATCAGGGACTGGAGACAATACTAGGTTGAGGTCCTTGGACATAATAAAAACTATTTTGGAATGTTATACCAGATTTCACATGCATGTAGTTTTAAAGAACTTGATCAAAGAAATAAATTACCCACCCAATTAAAAGCTTTACAATTTTCTTAATCCTTGAAAATCGTGAATAGAAAGCTCCTTCTATATTATGCCCATATTTGAGCCACATTATTTTTTTTATTCTCATTTTTCTACTCATTTTCAACCACACAATCTTCAATAAAAAAATAATTTTCATCACATCAATAACTTTTTCTTCTTTTTCAAACACATCCCTCAACACATCAACCAAAAAAATACATTCTTGGAGCAAAAATGTGCACCAAACAGGGGCTGCGTTTGGAAGACTTTTGAAGAGATTCCTACTTAAATATTGCAATTTGTCTATAAAAAGCGTAATCCCACCCTAATTTTCATTTTCCTATTCAAATGCAACTTTGCTGTGTCAAAATGCAACTGTTTCTATTGGGTGTTCATTATTTAACAGTGAAGTCAACCATGGCTCTTGTTGCTATATTCTTCACGAGGGAATAGAGTAGCCTACATAGTTGTTTCTTATGGCATTTTAGCGTTGGGTACATTTTTTGCACTCGTTTCAATAAATGATGTTTGTTTGGCACTGAAAAAAATATTAGAGTAACTTAAAGAGATCTTAAAATATAAAGTCTAGAAGTCCTAGTGGTAAATGATAGATACCTAGTGCTATACGTATTGAATTATGCAATGAGTGATCACTACAACAAAATGTACTTTTTACGGCATCCAATGCATTGCATGTCGTAAAAACCTCTTTAAGGCATGCGGCCGCATGCCATATAAAGCCATGTCGTAAAAAGTGGTTTACCTTTTACGGCATGCAAAGTACGCCGTCTATGCATGCCATAAATGAGTTTAACTGTAACGACCCAGGTCCCACTTACAGCTGTCACAACCG
>CAIGRS010037769.1:0-13373 GCA_903798395.1 Fraxinus floribunda | reverse complement strand
TTTATGTTTCTTTGTTTCCTTTCTCAATGTTTAAAAAAAAAAATTCGGGCCCGTGGACCCACCCCTTCAACTCTGGGAACCCCCTCCTTCGACGGGCTGGCTCCGCCCTTGTATACAATACCCCTAATTTGGGCCAACTTAGATTGTCCAATCTATATTTAGTTGGTCAAGATACTTGGAATGAAACCAGCCTTCAAGAGGGACAAGATGGTTTGGACAGAGTTTTCACAGTTTTACCCCCCAACAATGGAGCAGAAATATGTCAAGGTAACATCTTGTTATCACTTTGGATCCAAAAAGGTAAAGGTTAGCTATAACATTCAGATGTCATACTCTATAACATGCCCCTGTAAACAAATTGTTGTGATAGTTCGCAAAAAGTTATCAACGCCATAATGGTTGAGACAGGTGAAATTTATAAACAATAAGAGGGTGATTGCTTGGAAGGACCAAAGTTATGAGAGGATATGGACAGAAGTCTTCTTTCAAAAAAATTCTCAAAATAAAACTTCTTCAACAACTTATAACACAAAATAGCCCTAGAATATTTTTTCATCTTTCATTTTCAACTTTGTGTTCTATCTTTTCGCTACAACTGAGATGATTTTAGAGGGTAGGGAGACAAGGAAATGGTTTTATTAGAGTTCTGATGTGTATTTGAAGATATAGCAAAATGACACGAGAAAGAGAGCGAAAATAAGAAAAAAATATATAGCTGCACACCACGATTCTTGTCCACTCGACCTGGTTGAGTAGGCATTTTCTAAAAGGGTGGTATACTTGTAATTGTACACTTCATTAAGAAAAAGGTCCTTTTGCAAAAAGTTCAAAGTAATGCCAGAAGAAGTGTTGTTTTTAAAAAAGATTTGCTAACATAATAGCAGCGACAGGTAGTAAAATACAATTTACTATAAGATAAGGCTAATAGAACACGTGATTTGACACGACGGCGACAAACGAAATGTGCTAAACAAGAAGACTTAGTAGTAGCATCCTGTTGTTCTCACAACATAAAAACCAAGGTTAAAATACTCCTTTTGCAAGAAATTGTAAAATAGTACAGTGTTATGAACAACATAATAGTTGAGATGGCTGCAAAAGCATAAATGGAAGATGGCACAATTCAATTGACTACAACATACAGGCACAGCTAATAGAGTACATGATTCGACACAAGACTACAGATAATCATGCAAAATAAGAATTCATAGTAGCAGCATTTCCACAAATAGGCACAGTTCTCACAACACAAAAACCAAGACATACAGATAAATAAACTGAATTAATTCTTACCATCACTCCTGCAGCAGCATCCACAATTAACACTGCACCATCAGCAAGCCTAAGAGCAGCAGTCATTTCATCTGAAAAGTTAACATGACCAGGAGTATCCATGATGTTGCAAAGGTAAGATTTTGAACAACTATCCTCAAGAACGAGCGACATAGGAACTGCCTTAATAGATATCTTCCTCTCCTGCTCATCTATCCTTGTATCTGTGTACCGCATATGCTTCTCACTATCCTGATCAAAGGTCGAAATATGATGTGTCTGCTCCACCAACATGTCCATAAACAGTGTCTTTCCATGATGTAAGTGTCCCACCAAAGCAACATTTCGAACCAGTGTTGGATTTGACATAAGACCCAAAAGGAATTGTGTTGACACATAGGTTGATGAGTCCTTAACCCCCAACTCAAACTTGAGATTCTTGACAGGTTTAATTATGGGTAGTTCCAATGGCTGCTCATCTTCATCCATCACTAACGTCTCAACTTCCTCACCATAAACCTCTTCGGCAGTTGGGTAGTACTTCTTGTCCTCAGCGAGGACGATTTGATTGTCCATATCAACATCGTCAGTAGTTGTTAGCCAACCATTCGGTTTCCCAGGAGTATGCTCATCATCAGACATGGGCCTCCCATCATCAGCTCTTTCCTCAAGTTCTTCATCTTCCTCCTCCCTATCACTCTCCCGATCAGACTCGATTTCCGGTCCAATGTAGTTACCAAACTCATCGTATAAACTCTCATCCATGGATCTGCAAAATTTTCCATCAAGTGATGTTTATTCTCAACTATATATGAATAGGTTACAAAATCTATAATTTAGTGATATCAAATACAGCAGCAGTGTCAATTAATTATTTTAGCAAAAATGAGCCAATCACTTGCCTTGCAACATAAAATTATTGCTTTCAGAAACTATACAGCCCAATCTCAAGCTTGAGATTTGTTCAGATAAGAAAGGAAAATCAGAATGGCTAAGAGACTCACTGAAGTAACAATATGGATTCATTCTAATAACCCCCGTATGTAAATTTCTTGTTCAAATAACAAAAAATTCTCAAAAAAATGTCGAACAGCATTCAAAATTCTGTACCAATATATACATATATTAAACACATAAATAGTATAAAGCCGTAAGGCTACAAACAAATTTCTATTGTACGAACTAAAGGTTGCAGCTTTAGCAAGCTGTCAAAGCACACTTTCATAAACAAACGGACTAAAATTTTAATTTAGCTAGAAAGCGGTATAATTACTTCGAAACGAAAAGTAAATTGCATTTTCAGCTCCAGGTGTAGAACTTACTTAGAGATTAACCAGCATATATATACTTAATTTAAGACATTTTAAGATAAAAACGTCTGTTGTTTCTAAACTTTCACACAAATAATTGCATACACATCCAAATATTAAAAAAAAAAAAAAATCTCAAACAATTTAAATCACTATTGCACGCCTTCTTTACTACAATATTTGAAGTCCAAACACATACTGCAAAAAGAAATGAAGAAATTACTTTTGAATAGTTAATTTGAAGGAACAATAACACGAAACAATAAATATAAGCAAACAACCGGACACAAAAATTTACACAATGATTGATACATATAATAAGAATCTATTGCCCGAAGAAATAAGAGTCTACCTTTCGCGGAGAGATCTGAGAACAGTGAATGAGATACAGAGCGGCGTACGAAGTGTGTTTTGAGCTTAGGGGCTTCGAGAGGGTGTCGAGGGAGACCTTTTTCCACTATTAGTGAATAGCCTGGCCTAGCTGTGTAGTAGAAAAGATGAAGCGGACGGCGTCGTAATGACTTTGGTAAAATGTTTCAATATCACAAATGGTCATTGAAGTTCAAATAAATTTCAATTTAGTCATTTTTTTAACACATTTTAGTAACTGAAGTCCATTTGCCTGTTGATTAAAGCTACTGGAACAGGGCCACCTCCGCCCTGTTTGAGTAGCCTAGCCCTTATCTGTTACAATGGGGAGACCGACCAGTACGTGCCTCAGATAATTGGGCCGGAATAGTGTATCCATTTATAGATGCCAGCCCACTAGCCCAGTTTATCCTTAATGGGCCTCAAGGGGACACGGTAAACGCGTTTCCAAACGGGCCATGAAAGTACCAGCTTCCTCTGCTAAGCTAATGGCTGGAGCCGATGATGAACACTATTTTTCTTGATTCAGATTTGAAATCTTGTCTTAGAACCAAAAGGATACATATTGAGAATAGAGGTAAATGGATTACAGAAGAATTAAGGATCAGGTGCCTTTTCTTCTTTCAATCGAGTTTCTACTCTAATTTAGTATCTTGTATCCATTAATGTCACTTTTAATTGATTGTTGTATTCTTGAATGCCTGTTTGATTGTATTTCTTATTTTGATAATAGTTAATTAATTTTCAATTATTTGTTCAAGTTTTATTTTTCCAATGGAAATTCTTCTTACAGTTTGCTGTTTTGCTCTTTGAATACCCCTCTTAGTTGTTTTTTTATGCTTAGTTCAAAATCTATGTATTCCAAATCCATCTGAATTTTTGCTTATTTTTGGTTCCTGAATTTCAATTCAAGGATAAAGAACATGATGCAGTTCGTGATGATATCGAAACCTCAAGAGGGAAACCCCTTTCAGGTGCCATATTTGTGTCTAATCTTAATCCTGTTGCTGCATCACATGAATCTCTGCGTCTATTTTTTTTTTCCAAAGGCCTGCTAATTTTGGATCTCACACTGCTCTTCAGTTACAGGATCAGCTAATAGTATAGTCATGTTGGGGGGCAGCTCCAGTGTCCAGTGGAAGCGCAAGTATGAATGTCTTTCAATTCTATTACGTATCTAGAACTATAGCAGTTGGAGGGGTAAGGGGAAGTACCTTCACCTCATTTCTATCTTTCCACTGATGATCAAAATAGGTCTGCTGTAACACTTGCATTGACTGTTCTCACGAGTTCACAAGCAATTCTCATTGTCTGGTCAAAGAGGGCTGGAAAGTACGAGTACAGTGTAACGACTGCAAATTTTTTGGTGAGTGGATGTCAATTTTAATTCGCAATATAATAATCACAATGTCTTCATTTAACAGCGTGTTATAGGTGGGTTCTGGATTCCATTGAAGAATGTTGTTAACATACCAATGATTTTCTTCTCTGTAATTAGGTAGAAGCTTTGAAATGTGCTCTATCACTTGCAGCCTTAACAAGAATCTGGAGGAATCAAGGTGTTACTGAGGATAACAGGTCATTCTTTTCCTTCCCCTACTTACACATTTAGCTATTATTAGGTAATAAATAGAATACAAATGCCTTGTATTTTGCACATATATTTTTGTTTTTAGTTGAAAAGGAGTTCTGGACAACATTTTTTTTCCTTTTTTTCTATACGATAACTCTTGAGCACTAGAGGGGAAAGAAAATTTTGGCAGAATCTAAAACTTGATGGTATTACCTCCATTACATAAGCAAGGATGAACAAAAATCTAAATAGCAAATCTAGTCAGTTCTGGACAAACATGGGTCCTAATAAAAATTGATGCATTCTAGTTCTTACAAAAGGCATAATGCCGTCTTACAGATCTCAGTTGTGATTTTTCTTGATAACTTTGACAGACAGTTAACAATTTTGCGTATGTTAAAATTTTCGCATCTCTTAGAACTTTCGAAATGTGATATCCACGATGACATCTTCTGTTAGACCGAGTATTGCTTTTTTATTGTTTGAACTTGTCTAATTTCTACAAGATTTGCCAGTTCATTGTTTTTTCAGTTCCATATTCAGTAGAATGCTATCCTTTGTTTCCCATTCTCATACTTTTGTGCTTACTGTTAGGTTGAGTACGTCATGGGATGAAGTTAACGTTTACCCCATTCCTGCAGCTCTTTATCTCATCAAGAATTTACTTCAGGTAGGTTTTTGAGTCCTGAATATTCCAAATTCCTTTGAATTTTTATCTTGGTTGCAGTATTGTTTTCTGAAATATGTCTGTTTGTGGCAGTATTACATCTTTGCATATGTAGATGCCCCGGGATATCAAATATTGAAGAATTTAAACATTATCAGCACAGGCATTTTATACCGTATCATTCTTAAGAAACAGTAAGTCATTCCGCACTTTAGAGGGATTAAATTTGAACTTCAAATAGAGAAAGGCTCCACATTTTGTTACTATATGCATTCAATGGATTTTAAATGGTACAAATGTGGAAATAGTTAGGTTGAATCTTCTGTATGAGAAGGTGGTGAAGGAAGGATGACAAAGACTACATAACAAAAAACTGATTAAACATGGTTGTATTTTTTTCCCAGGTTGAGTGAGATCCAATGGGCGGCTTTCATTTTGTTGTGTGCAGGATGTACCACAGCACAACTAAACTCTAAGTAAGAATTAGTGGTTGTGTAAGTCGTCGTCATATTCTCATTTGTGTGTGCTCTAGATCACTGTTTTGTATGCCCGACAGGGCAATGAGAAAAGAGAGCATTTCTGTTATGATTTGATTAAGTTTCCTTCTCTCTGTGTGCTCCCCTTTTGTGAATCCTGACCATATTTTTTCTTTTCTTTGTACCTGCGGAATGACATTATCTTCCCAGTTCCGACCGGGTCCTGCAAACTCATTTTGAAGGTTGGGTGATGGCAATTGTGAGTTGCTGAACTAAAATCTGATGTCACAATCTAGTCCTGTGATAAGCCTATATTACTCGTCGAAAAAAAGATCCCCTTTAATTGTGGATTTTTAGAAGTTGACACTTAATATTACTCTTGAAATCCATTTTAGGTCATGGCCCTTCTGAGTGGTTTTGCTGGAGTCTACACTGAGGTAAATCTTTCCCTACTATATATGGAAGTATGGTTTTTGCCCAAAAAAAGGGAAAAAAAAAAAATCAGTCAATAAAATTTCTCGGCCAATATTTTCCCATTCGTTTCGTCTTATTTTTAAGCTAACGAATACCATTATTAGAATTCTCATCGGGATCTTTTTTATACTATCAATATCGTTAGGTGACAAGATAAAGTGGACCCAGCTTGCACTGTTTTTGATAACGGATATGTTTTCTGCTGTTTTTGTAGGCTATCATTAAAAAGCGGCCTTCGAGGAATATTAATGTGCAGAACTTCTGGTTGTATGTATTTGGGATGGCTTTCAATGCTATTGCCATACTGGTTCAAGATTTTGATGCAGTCATGAAAAAGTAAATTGATACTGCTTTTGCTTTTGTTGTTTCTCTTATATATGCAAGAGACTGCCTTTTGCTTCTGTTATTTATGTCAACAATACAAGAGGATTGATGATTTGTAATAAAATATTTTCATCCCTGCTTGTAACTTCTTAAGTGAGCAGACTCAATTTGTAACGAAATATTTTCATCAAATTTACAACATCAAGATTACATTTTGTTATTTTAGATTGATGATTCTACAATTTTATACATGATATGTAAGTTTCTCTTTTGCTCCACAGGGGATTCTTCCATGGATATTCTTTAGTTACAGTTCTCATGATTTTGAATCATGCTTTGAGGTACTTATATCCTTTAATGCTGTCTTGGATTGACTTGCCTAACAGGTAGAATATTGATAATCATCAGTTATGGGGGCCAAAGGAAAAATTATTACTCCTTAGACAAATCTAGGCTCGTACTAGGAACCTCTGGTTTTCTTTCACAAAAATAAAAAGTTCTGGTGTAAGAAATGAACTTCCATATGATTTCGGCCTCTCCTTGGAAGGGCTTGTGCATTTTACTAGCAATGTCTTCTCGTGAACGATTCATATTTTTGCTATTTGTTTGTATTATTACTTTTTTATACATGGCGTTATGCCTTTGGAAGTTAATTAGGATTAGTTATAAACCTGCTGCTGTTTGGTGCATTGAGCTAAACCCCTATATCAGTTAACTGTAAATGAGAAAGGCCTTCATTCGCAGTTGAATGACTAGACTATGTACTGGGGATGATGAACTGGACATGGACCTAACTTTGGTCGCAATTTACTGATTTTCGTCTTTATTTACATACTCTACATATATTATTTCCCGAATTATGAGATAACTACAATTAATCTTGTTTCAAAGTTACAATTAATCTTGTTTCTTTGAAATTGAGTTTTTGATAATTCACCCAAGTTATATTATGATGTTAGTTACACGTGACTTCAGGCTGATTAATCCTTCTGTTTCCTCTATTACTGTGATCTATATATTGATATTTTCCTAGACAATATGTGTTTATGCATAGAGGTAAATGTATCCCTGGTTGTGATTTCTTCCTTGGGCAGGCCTGCCTTGTTTAAATGGGGGAGTGAACACGGGGAAGAAAAATCTTTACATATTCATATTTGTTTTTCTTAAAGAGACTTCTGTGAACTAATAAACTTGATGTCATTGCAGTGGTATTGCAGTATCAATGGTCATGAAGTATGCTGACAACATTGTGAAGGTAAAGACTATTTACATTTTATGTGATGGAATATAAGCATTTATGCCAAGTATGCATCAGTTTATTAGCTTACACTTGGGTGGTGCTGTGTACTCCTACTGGGTGGACTATGGGCCAAATCTTATGGGGACAGATTTAGAGTATGTTTGGGAAGTGTTTATAAACACTTTCGGTAAAACCACTTTTTATCTTCATATTTCATAGGACCTACAAGTACTATTCACTTTTCTACCACTTGTTTTTAACTGTTTATAGACACTTTTCAAACATACTCTTAATGCAGTAAGAAAGTACCGTGAAGTTGTCATACACACCAAATGTCAAGGACATGAATTAGATATTTTAGTAAGTCTATGGGGTGGGAGTCAGGGAAGTCGATACAACACACATATTTGAAGAAATACATAAAAACCTACCAGCTATACAAATTTGTCAGAAACCCGTTGATCCCTCCCATGTTGCCTCCACAGTCGAAGGCATCTGGTCTTTATCTTTTCTTGTAGTACTCTTACATTGAGCAAACCATGCAAGTACCAACCAGCTGCATCGTGGCGGAGCAAGTAATAGAATATATGCTTTATGAGGTCTAACAATGTTTCTCACCAAATTCAGTTTCACCAAGCACTTGATGAGAGTTGTAGAGTTCCAGATGAACGTGTTGAATAGGTCCAGCCCTGTGATTTCTTACTTTCACCTATCTGCCCAATAGTTGACTCATCTCCAGTAAACAATAGGACTGTAACAACAAAGTGTTATTTCAAATAAACTCAGGGTCGACAAACAGTAGTACTTGGACCAAAAAAATCGTAGTAACATTGTCAAACAAGCATATTAGTAAAAAAAGAGAGGCTTGTTCCTGATGCAGAGTCCTGGGTGTCAATGAAGCGCGATGACCACTATGTTGGTTTGCTGGATGTGGCATTGAGCCAGCAGAAAGTGGATGATAAATTAGAAATGTTTATTTATTTTGCATTACTATTGCAGGTGTATTCTACATCAGTTGCAATGCTACTGACAGCGGTGTTGTCTGTTTTCCTCTTTGGATTTCATTTGTCCCTTGCCTTCTTTCTTGGTTCCACGTGAGTATTTATGTTAAAAAAAAATTAAAACAACATTCATACAAAGTCTCGCATGCATTTGGAATATGACGAATGAATTCGAAATGTCTGACTAATGTAATTCTGCCTTCACAGTGTTGTCTCCCTCGCAGTATATTTGCACTCCATTGGGAAGCTCCAGAGATAGTGAATGTTATAGTTTCTCAGCCATGTTTGAGTTATCAGTGCAAAGACTGATGATTACTCTTTTCTTTTTTCTTTCGTTATTTGTTTCTGTATCCTTAATCAAAGATAAAATCTTGTCCAAACTTTAGGTAGCATGCATCCTGGCTCATTTGGCTTTCGACCTTGACGGTATGTTTTCCATTTTTATTGATCACTCTGTTATATCTATCACAATTTCACGTAAAAAATGATCCGACATCTTACATTTTCAGGGAAATATTACCACTTAATTTTGTCTTGGTAGTAAAATTTGAAAAAAAAAAAATTATATTTAAAAATCGACATAATTCATCACAATAAATTTTATGTTCCTAGTTTCAAGATTTTGCAGCCACGACATTAAGTGGCATGTTTACCTAGAATCAGAGACGTGTGTCAAATTGGGGTGTCAATTTTAGTAACAAGAATTAATAGATTGACTAGTATTGAAAATAAATGAGTAATGTTATTCATAGTAAAGGTTATTGATAGTCGTTTTATGTGGCATATACGTAGTAGTTTATTATTTGATGAATTAAGTTCTCCCCGAAAATATGGAAAAAAAGTTAACTCTATAGGATAGTTGATCATTGTTGTGTGTCTTATCATCATTATTGATACTGTGACTGAAAGAACATCGTATACGTTCGTCTTAAATCTAAAACCTTCAGATTTCGAAGCTCTCTTTCAAAGTTGTTACGAGTTATCCATTTCCTAAACTTCATCTACTAAATCCATGTGCCCCGCCCCCAATAGAGCGAAAAAACCCCGCCCGATGGGTTGTCGTGGCGTCGTCGCCCCGTCTCGGGTCACGGGGCGGGGGGCGAGGTGGGGATGCCCTGCCCCGAACCCTCCTCATGAAGAATAAAAAAAATTAATTACAAATTACAAAAAAAAAATAAAATTAATTAGTTAATTGAAAAAAAAAATAAACGAGGCAGGCCTGACCCTGCCCCGCCCCGTCGCGCCTTGCCCCATCCCGTCTAAGGTGGGGCGGGGCTCGAGGCGGGGCGGGGGAGTGGCGGTCGCCCCGTCCCATTGTCATCTCTAAGTCTAGAGGATCTCGTCTTAGATATCTCTAAGCTCATCCGTGAATAAAGCGTGTTTCAATACTTACGACACACACTTGACATAAATGTACAGTGCTGGACCACTAGATAACCCGTCATGTTGCCATCTCTAAATCTAGAGGATCTCGTCTTATATATCTCTAAGCTCATCCGTGAATAAAGCGTGTTTCAATACTCACGGCACATACTTGACATGAACAGATAGTGCTGGACCACTAGATCTCGTATTCACAATTGCTCCATCACACACGTAATTGCGTTGATACTTGAAATAAATAAATGTATAATACTGGACCACTAGATCTCATATTCACAATTGCTCCATCACACACATAATAGCAGTGATATATATATATATATATATATATATATGCAGAAATTCCTTTTTCTTTTTTTCTTCTGGCAGTCACCATAAAACATCATTTGGCGCCCATACCATTTTTTTTCTCTCTCTAAGCTCCTGTTTGGCACACATTAAAATTTTCATTCGCATTCTTCTACTTATTTTCAACTACACATTCTTCAATAAAATAATATTTTTCATCACATCAATAATTTTTCCTTCTTTTTCAACCATACATTCTCCATAAATCTACTATTTCAAAATAATGTGGCTCAAACACACCCTAAATCAGTAAACATCATACGGAAATCTTATTTTCCATCAATAGCCAGAGTAGGTAGATGGCTTCCACAATAGATCTATCAATAGTGTTAACCTTAGAATTACACATTTGTAACGAAATAGCCTCTATACTCAAACCGTTAATTTAACGGTCGGGGCATAAAGCTGGGTCGTTAGACACACCCTCTTTTGCAATATCATTTCATGATTCGGGAACTTAATAACTTTATTGGTTGCACAATATTGAATGTCTCCTCTATTTTTATAAATAGCCAACATTATATTCATAAAGAAAACCACATAAGAGCGATTCACATGAGATGTTTTGGCTTCATAACGTATTGAACAACGAAATCATAATCCTTGGAGCAACTACGTTCGACCTCCACAACAATGATTTTATTTTAATCAACCAATCCACGATTTCCAAAGATCGATGTTTTTTCTTATGACCCTGTTTGTGGAACATATGTGCTAGTTATGCTTATCAACTATTTCTCCACACAAGTTTGGCGTGACTTTTGGAAAGCCAAACGGGCCCAAAGTTTAAAGTCTTAAAATTGATGAATTGTAGCAAATTAAATATGGACCCACATATCTTTACAATATTATTATCGAAAGATAGCAATCTCAACAACCATCCGAAAAACCGAGATGAGTATGTCCGAAAAAATATGGACATCGTTCACATGCACCACATATCACTGCGAAAACACATGCTACAAGCTGCAAATTATCGATTTCATACACTCAATCTTCACATGTTACCAAACCCAACCACTCCCCATAAATGCGATTGGGCAAATATTAAGTCATTATTTTCGATTAGACATGTCGGGCCCAAATATAATTGACATTCTGCATCTTGTACCATCTATTTTGAAATAAAATAATCTTTATTTTGAGATTTTAAACGTTTTTACCGTGCCACAACGACTGATATAAATTCAAGCACAGAATTTGAATAAATTAAATAGTGGATTGATGGAGAATGTATGGTTGAAAAAAAAGGAAATGTTATTGATGTGATGAAAAATAATTTTTTATTTGAAGAACGTGTGATTAAAAATGAGTAGAATAAAGAGAATGAAAATTTTAATGTGGACCAAACACGGGCTTAAGGTCGAAATTCGTCTCCGTCTTAAGTTTTTTATTCCTTTCTTTAATCATGTGAATATGATGCCTCTAAATTTAATTATTATTTGGCTCAAAAGTCCAAGGAAATATGAACCCAAACCAGTTGAGACCACGTGTCCTCGCCAATTATGAGCCGAAAAGATCACTCAACGGATTTTACTACATGTAAATTAGGGATTATATTATTGATTACATAATATCACATAATGCTCTATCATTGAATAGTATGAAATGCAGTCAACTTTTTCGTTCATTTTTTCCTTCATATTATATTATATAACTTCTTATGTACAATTTTGATGTACGAGTAGCAAAATCTTCTCGCAACCCTTCAATCGTAAAATCCACGTGAGTACTATGAGCATCTTTTTACTTTTAAGAGTAAATCAAAAAACGTCCTTCAAGTTTATGATAATTACATATACATCTCTTCGCTTTTCAGAAATTTCAAAAAGGTAATCATTACCACTACAAAAATTTTAGTATTTTTCTTATCAACTTTGCTATAGGTACATGGATTTGAATCCTTGTACCTACAGAATCGACACAACTGTGCATAGCTTTTCCGACAACCTTCGCTTTCTTTTACGGTGGCAAAATTAATTTTCTTTTTCTCATGATAAATGTATTTATTGATGTTATTCCATTTTTGTTTCTTAGTCTGGTGGTTTCATGAATTGAGAATAAATTAAAGATCCTCCCCTCTTCTACACATAAATATAATCCTCCTCTTCATAGACAGCCTTGAGATCAACGATGTTAGGGTGCCCAGAAAGTCTGGTCATTATTTTAATCTCAAGCTTGTTGCTGCCTACATCTTCTTTAGTGACTAACCTATCTTTAGCAACAGATTTACGTGCCAGAAGCCTTCTGGTTAACTTTGTTAGAATTTTGGTTAAGTATAAATCAGAAAAGTGACTTCGTGTCAATTTCGACCAAATATTTGAATTTGATTCGATGGTCAAATTATAAATATAAATAGATTAACTTGTTCTACTCGTCGAGTAGATCGTCGTGGTATATTTAAAATTTCAAAACCAATTCCGGATGAATGAGAAATTATGATCCAAAATTTGAAGGAAATTTGAAATTTAGCATATAAGGTTGTCGCTCGAGCAACAATCCAGCACCGGACAAGCAACAAACTCTCTGCTTTTGTTGCTTGAGCGACGATCCAACGATAGGCAAACGACATGTTGGGTTTCAACCTTTCATGAAAGTTGATGAGTTTTGGACACCACAACCCTTCATGCTCTATATATAGGATCCCTTGAACGTTTATTTGTCATTCCATATCATTCTTTTCGTTTTATATTGCATAAAACACTTCATCAAAAGTGGTTTCTTTGCATAAAATTCATAGTTTGGAAAAGAGATAATTCCATTTGAGTTTGTTGGTCTAAGCCATTTGAAGTGCACTTATGACTTGATGTAGTCGTTGTATATTTGGAGATGGTAGCCGAAAATCGTTAGCACCGATGCATGATAAATCCATTTTAAGGACAAAGTGTTCAACACTTGTCTCGACCAATTACATCACTTGCATCTCTTCTTTCCTT